>LPNX011186456.1:99771-194939 GCA_001517045.1 Pseudotsuga menziesii
ATGATGAGGATGATGATGATGATGATGATGATGATGAGGAGGATGAGGGTGATGATGATGATGATAATGATGACGATGATGACCATGATGATGCTGATGAGGATGAGGGTGATGATGATGATGATGATGACCATGATGATGCTGATGAGGATGAGGGTGATGATGAGGACGAGGATGAGGATGAGGATGATGAGCATGATGATGTTGATGAGGATGAGGGTGATGATGATGAGGAGGAGGAGGAGGATGAGGGTGATGATGATGATGAGGATGAGGGTGACGATGAAGCTGATGAGGATGAGGGTGATGATGATGATGACGATGAGGGTGATGATGAGGAGGAGGAGGATGAGAGTAATGATGATGAACAGTGATGATGATGATGAGGAGGATGATGACTATGAGGATGAGGATGAGGGTGAGGGTGATGATGATGATGATGATGATGACCATGATGAATTTGATGAGGATGAGGGTCATGATGATGATGATTTCGATGAGGATGAGGATGATGATGATGATGAGGATGAGGATGAGGGTGTTGATGATTATGATGATGATGAGGATGAGAGTGATGATGATGAACAATGATGGTGATTATGTGGAGGATGATGACTATGATGATGATGATGATGAGGATGAGGGTGATGATGATGATGATGATGATGATGATGATGACCATGATGAAGCTGATAAGGATGAGGGTCATGACGATGATGATGCTGATGAGGATGAGGATGATGATGATGATGAGGAGGAGGAGGAGGAGGGTGACAATTGTTGAAATATTGTAACTTCGAAGAATATTCTATATGTATCTTTTGTGGTCCCCGATGGTCCTACCGAGAGAACCACTTGTATTATCTTGTACCCCGATGCTTCTAATCGGAAGAACTAATAAGAGTCATGAGTTTGTCCCCTCTATTTGTAAAGGTAATTCATTAGCACCCCAGTGTGGTTACTTGAGCCTACATGTGTAACTCGAGCCTACATGATTAACTTGAGCCTACATGTCAGATGAGTTAATTCAAGTGAACGTATGAATATAAATAGATGTGTGGTGCTCCTCATTTGAGACACACACACTCTCACTTGTGTAGAGCATTAGTGGAGAAGAGAAGTAGCTGGAGAAGGAGGAGGATCAAGTTTTGATCTCCTTGTTGGTTTTATCTTTTATCTTTTGGGGCATCTATATTGAGGAATCTTTTGCTGGGTTTTTCCTAGGATAAATATTTGTGTTCTCCTTTTGTATGGTTGTGCTTGTCTATCTTTTAGTGATCCTATTTATATGGTTTTGTTATGAAATTTAAATGAAATACTAATGATCTAGCTTAGCATATGAAAATTTAACATGGTATCAGAGCCACCCTGAAAGAAGACATTGTGCAGCTAAAGAATCTAGGGATTCTTATGTTTTGGGTCTCTATCCATGATCGATCAGCAAAAGAAGGCTAGACTGACTCTCCATTGAAGGGCACATCTTTCTGTCGAAGCAGAATTTGATTCCGAGCATTTTCAGTTTTGGTGCGGAAAATTAGGGCTATCTATAGAAGAAGAATTTTTGAGTGATCCCAGCATAGGATTGTTCTCCTCATCAAAATATAAGTTTAGAGACCTGGATCAAAAAATTTGGTTGGGTGAAACTTAAGGAAAGTCAAACCCTAGTTTGACCCCGATCTGGAAAAACCCTAAATACTAAAACTACTAAGTTTTGGTACATTTGCTATATCTTGATATTGGCGAAGGATCAGGAGTTGAAAATTTCAGAGGCCCAAGATAAAATCCTGATTTACCATGTATCTAAAATTCAGCCTCATATTCTCTATATTCTGGGAGATATGCTCCCTCCAAGTCAGGGTTCCAGCCTCTTCCAGAATTCATCCCTAAACAGAACACCTAGGGAGAATTTCTGTAGCGTGGGATACAGAGGTCCAAATGGAATTCTTGAAGCTGTTACAGAAATAGCACGGACTTTAATTTCTATGGTTTGAAGTTTTGAACCTGAAGATGAACCAGTGACATGTGGCATGCTGTACAACTTCACTATTCTGAACAGTCCTGTAACAGGTCACCTTGGGAAAATGATCTTAAAAACCAATTGGTGAAACCAATTCTGATGAAACCTATGGTGTTGGATTAGGGACATGCAATTTTATCTTAGTGTGAAATTTTAGACATATAGGAGTAGTAATTTCAGAGATATCACAGAAACAGTAACAAGCATTTCCGCAGAAGAAATTGGAAAACTAGGGCTTCCTATTCCGGGAGCTTCCCTCCACTATTTTCAGAAAAGGAGTACATTGGACAGCTCCATTTGAAGAGATATGTCTTTCTATCCAATCAAATCTGAAAGATTCTAATTTTTTAAAATTAGGGTTTCTCTGACAAACCCTAGATCACCCAGCTCCGGAAGCATGACAGACACCTCAAATCGGTAAGATCTAATCTTTTGCTATTTGCATTTGAGGTTCTCATTTCAAAGTGATATATGACATCAGCTTGATGATAAGCTTGGTGAAGTTGAAAAATTCCAAGCATGGAAGTATTTGATCTCTCTGAAGAAAATGAATTGGACACCTACATGAGTAGAGAGGTTCCAGTTCTAGAGGGAGATGAGCCTCAAAGCCTTACATAAGAAGAACTTGATCAAGGCCAAGAAGATAATTGTTGATTCAATCAAGTATCAAATTGTACCACAAGTGTCTTCCCAAAAGACACCAAATATGTTTGATTCCTTGATCAAGCTATTTGAATATAAGAACATAATTTAGAAGATGGATTTGAGAAAACAATTGAAGAATGTGAAGATCCAAAATCCATAACATCTTGAAGCGGTAGAAGAAGAAGCAGAGAATGGCCTCCCATGATCATGGAATTCATTCATGTGAGGAATGTGTGCCAAAAGGAAGTGATTACTTTCAGTTGACTCTGGGAAGAAGAAGAAGCTTGTCTCATAAGAAGAGAAGAAGAAAGATGGGAGAAAATTGAAGATCAAGCTCTCACCATTCAAAGAAGATCCCTCAAGCGATGAGGAATATGAAGAACTCAATCCTTGACGAACCTCTTATCCATCTTATCATTTGGATAAGAAATGCTGATTTCATGGATGAAGAAGATGATGAAGCAGAATGATCAAGAAGGAGTCTACCCACAAAACAAACAAAAGATAAGTATTCAATTGTCATTTAATGATATTGTTTTGTTATTCATTTGATTATATTTAGTTGATGTGTTGTTTGCATGCATGTGATGGGTAAGTAGCTCATGGTACTATACAAATATCCATTGTTACTTATCTAGAATGAAACCTATTTGCTGACATATTGGATTAGTGCACAATCTCAATGATTTCATGGTAGAGAGGGAAGGCATATAGAAAGTTTCTGTGAGATATGGATGAATGTTGTATTGGCTAAATAGTTGCATGATGCATAAGAATTTGTCGTTATGCATATGTAGTTCTAACCATGCAACTGGTGCATTTGAATTGTAGGAAAGGTCCTATACAACCTCCTAAAAGAAAAGAAGGATGAGACTTGTTCTAAAGAACAAGTGATGACAATTCAATAAACATGAATCTGAATCTCCTAGGGTCAGAGACACCATGACGAAAGAAAGAGCTTCAAAGAGTGGTAGATCCACCTCGAAGGATAAATACCACCATGGGTATGAGAGATAACTCAAGATGAAGAAAAAAATGCTATGAAAGAAGCTATGATCAAAGAATAACAGTTTATTATGGGGAATGATGTATATGATATGATTTCGAGACATAAAGGGAAGTACGTACTATCTTCCATATGGATCTACAAGAACAAGTGTACAAAGCAAGAATTGTGATTTGCCTTAGAAAGAATAGACTATGACATGACATACTCTATTGACCAGTATATATCAAGCATAGAATCACCTATACAGAATGAAGAAGGAAGATAATACTCCACTTTAGGGGGAGTGACTACAGAAGATATCTGAGTTTGACATGGTACAACATGATGGACAACTTCCTGATGGATCGAGACTTTACCAAGAGTAAAGTGGGTTCCAACCTTCAAAGTTGAATGCAGAAGACTAGGATATGTTGATGATCTGACAAGACGAACTCATGGAAGATGTTATGATGATGTTTGGGATATAGTACTCAAACCATAAAGCAAGCATGTGGTATCTTACAAATGGATTTGCAAGATAAAATATGTCGATGATAGAAGTAAGGAAAGACTTGTGGCTAGAGGTTTCTATAAGAAAGAGGGAATTAATTTTGAAGAGACACTTACTCCAAGAATCAAGGTACACTTCCTTCAAAACTATGATGGTAGTTGCTTCCATGATGAAGTAAAGACAATCCTTCCTTAATGGTATGATTGGGGAAGAGTTTTACATCAAAAGGATTTGAAGTTGAAGACAGATGGACTCATATATGTAAGTTGAAGAAGGGCCTCTATGGCATGAAGCAAGCTCCCAGAGCTTGGTATGGCAGTTTCCTGTCAATTCTGGGTTTTACCAAGAGTAAAGCTGATCCTAACCTTTATCTCAAGGTTGTAGAAGATGAACCTGTCATCCTGTTATTATATGTGGATGACTTATTCTTGACAGTGAAGGAGAAACAGATCATGGAAGGCAAGAAGAAACTAGCAGAAGAATTTGAGATGAAAGACCTTGGGTTAATGCACTGTTTCCTAGGTCTGGAAATATGACAAAGTTCAGAAGAAATATTTCTCAACCAGGGAAAGCATGTGGTAGAGATATTGAAGAGATTAAATATGTTGGAATGCAAAGCCATGGCCACACCCATGGACTCCAACCTGAAGCTGTTAGATGATGACTCATCAGAGTTAGTATATGTGACTCATTACAGACAGATCATTGGGTCATTGATTTACTTAACAAATACCAGACCAGACATTTGTTTTGCTGTGAACACCTCAATTCAATATCTTGTTCAACCAATATGGGTTCACCTAGTAGCTGCAAAACATGTGATGAGATATCTGAAAGGGACTATAGACCTTTGTCTATACTATGATGGTAGCCATGATTACAGATTGTATGGCTATATAGATGCAGATTGGGCTAGAAGTATCTCAGACAGGAAAAGCACATCAGGTAGATGCTTTTGTTTGGGGTCTGCTATGAGTTCATGGTTTAGCAGGAAACAGTCCAGTGTTTCTCTTAGAACAACAAAAGCAGAATACATAGCAGATTGCTCTGCTAAGTTGTGAAGCCATATGGCTTCGGAAGGTGATATCAGGTCTCCTTGACCTGAAGATGGATACTACATTGATTCTATGTGATAACGAGAGTTGTGATAATAGAGAACCCTGTGTTCTGTCGTAACACATAGAAATCTGCTATTTCTACATACAAGATAAAGATGCAGATGATGATGTTTTAGTATTCCCATACTGAAGATATAGATGATGCTTTCAGTATTCACATACTGGAGATACAGATTGTGATAGTTCAGTATTCACATACTGAAGATGTAGATGCTGATGGTTTAGATGGTGATGTGCTGACGAAGCCTCTGTCCCGAGTAAAGTTCGAACACTTTCGAGACACGCTTGGAGTGGTTTGGAAAGACCTTCCTTGAAAGGGGGAGTAGTGATGTTGCAATGGGATTGTATCATCCTGGGACATATTTCCAGAAGTGATCCGGAGACCTCGGTCTTCGAGAATGAAGAGGGATTGTATCATCCCAGGACATATGTCTAGAACGGATCCGGTGAACTTTGGTCATTGAGAAGGTGGCAGGATTGTATCATCCTTGAACTTTGGTTCAAAATGGATCCGATGAACTTCGGTCATCGAGAAGGTAGTAGGATTGTATCATCCTTGAACCTCAGTTCAGAACGGATCCAGTGAACTTCGGTCATCGAGAAGGTGGCAGGATTGTATCATCCTTGGACTTCAGTTCAGAATGGATTCAGTGAACTTCGGTCATCAAGAAAGTGGCAAGATTGTATCATCCTTGGACTTCGGTTCAGAACAGATCCAGTGAACTTCGGTCATCGAGAAGGTGGCAGGATTGTATCATCCTTGAACTTTGGTTCAGAATGGATCCAGTGAACTTCATTCATCGAGAAGGTAGTAGGATTGTATCATCCTTAAACCTCAGTTCATAATAGATCCGGTGACTTCGGTACTCAAGAACGTGTGTTGATCCCGTAATTCCAATAGGAAGGATTGTCTGAGTTCCACAACTGTGTTAATCTTGTAATTCTCAAAGGAAGGATCATTAGTAACTCCGTAAAGACCTAAATCCCATAATTTCGAAAGGAAGAATCATTGAATTGATCCCGTAATTCCAATAGGAAGGATTGTCTGAGTTCCACAGATGTGTTGATCCCATAATTCCGAAAGGAAGGATCGTTAGTAACTCTGTAAAGACCTAAATCCCTTAATTCCGAAAAGAAGGATCGTTGGTAGCTCCGTAAAGACTTGATCTTGTAATTCCAACAGGAAGGATTGTTTGAGTTCCACAGATGTGTTGATCCCGTAATTCCAATACGATGGATTTTCTGAGTTCCACAAATGTGTTGATCCCGTAATTCCGAAAGGAAGGATCATTAGAAACTCCGTAAAGACCTAAATCCCGTAATTTTGAAAGGAAGGATCGTTAGTAGCTCCGTAAAGACTTGATCCCATAATTCCGAAAGGAAGGATCACCTGAGCTCCACAAATGTGTTGATACTGTAATTCCGAAAGGAAGGATCGTTAGTAACTCCATAAAGACCTAAATCCCGTAATTCCAATAGGAAGGATCGTCTGAGTACCACAGACATGTTGATCCCGAAAGGAAGGATCATTTTGATGTTTTGATGATGTTGATGTTTTGATGATAATGATTTTATGATGATGATGATGTTGATGTTTTGATGATGTTGATGTTTTGATGATAATGATTTTATGATGATGATGATGATGATATTTTGATGTTTTGATGATGTTGAATGTTTTGATCATAATGATGTTTTGATGATGTTGATGTTTTGATGATAATGATTTTATGATGATGATGATGATGATATTTTGATGTTTTGATGATGTTGAATGTTTTGATCATAATGATGTTTTGATGATGTTGATGTTTTGATGATAATGATTTTATGATGATGATGATGTATTGATCGAAAGATCAGAGTGTGATGATGATGATATTTTGATGTTTTGAGGATGTTGAATGTTTTGATCATAATGATGTTTTGATGATGTTGATGTTTTGATGATAATGATTTTATGATGATGATGATGTATTGATCGAAAGATCAGAGTGTGATGATGATGATATTTTGATGTTTTGAGGATGTTGAATGTTTTGATCATAATGATGTTTTGATGATGTTGATGTTTTCATGATGATGATGTTTTTATGATGATGATGATGTACTGATCGGAAGATCAGAGTGTGACGATGATGATGATTAGTATGTGATGATGACGACATACTGATCAAAAGATCAGAATATGATGATGATGATGGTGCTGATCACGATGTTACTAATCAGAATGCGATGTTGTTGTTGATCAAAAGGTCTAAGTGCTGAAGATGTTGCTGAAGATGTTGTTGATCGAAAGATCAAAGTGTTGAAGATGTTGCTGATCAAAAGGTCAAAAGATGTTGATGTTGATTAAAGAGTTGTTGTCGTCAAATATTGAAGAAAAATACTATATGATGTTGAAAAGCTTCCAATGATTTATAGATGTGTTACCTTGATGATGTTGATGATTTCCTCTCCTACTATTGTTGTTGTTGATGTCGTTGTATAATACCCTTCTCGTTAAGGGGGAGTTCTGAAATATTGTAACTTCGAAGAATATTCTATATGTATCTTTTGTGGTCCCTGATGGTCCTACCGGGAGAACCACTTGTATTATCTTGTACCCCTATGATTCTAATTGGAATAACTAATAAGATTCATGAGGTTGTCCCCTCTATTTGTAAAGGTGGGTCATTAGCACCCCAGTGTGGTTACTTGAGCCTACATGTGTAACTCGAGCCTACATGATTAACTCGAGCCTACATGTCGGATGAGTTAACTCAAGTGAATGGATGAATATAAATAGAGGTGTGGTGCTCCTCATTTGAGACACACACACTCTGACTTGTGTAGTGCATTAGTGGAGAAGAGAAGTAGCTGGAGAAGGAGGAGGATCAGGCTTTGATCTCCTTGTTGGTTTTATTTTTTATCTTTTGGGGCATCTATATTGAGGAATCTTTTGCTGGGTTTTTCCCAGGATAAATCTTTGTATTCTCCTTTTGTATGGTTGTGCTTGTCTATCTTTCAGTGATCCTGTTTATATGCTTTTGTTATGAAATCGAACTGATATACTAATGATCTAGCTTAGCATATGAAAATTTAACAACGATGATGATGAGGATGAGGGTGACGATGAAGATGATGATGAACAATGATGGTGATGATGAGGAGGATGATGACTATGATGATGATGATGAGGATGAGGGTGACGATGAAGATGATGATGAACAATGATGGTGATGATGAGGAGGATGATGACTATGATGATGATGATGAGGATGAGGGTGATGATGACGATGATGAGGATGAGGATGAGGATGATGATGATTATGATGATGATGATGATGACCATGATGATGATTATGAGGATGAGGGTGATGATGAGGAGGAGGAGGATGAGGGTGATGATGATGATGATGATGATGATGAGGATGGTGATGATGATGAGGATGAGGGTGATAAACAACGATGATGAGGATGAGGATGATGACGATGATGATGATGATGATGATGAGGATGAGGGTGATGATGATGATGATGATGATGATGATGATGATGACCATGATGATGATGATGAGGATGAGTGTGATGAGGATGATGATGAGGATGAGGGTGATGGTGATAATGAGGATGAGGGTGACGATGAAGATGATGATGAAAAATGATGGTGATGATGAGGAGGATGATGACTATGATGATGATGATGAGGATGAGGGTGATGATGATGAGGATGAGGATGAGGATGAGGATGATGATGATTATGATGATAATGATGATGACCATGATGATGATGATGAGGAGGAGTATGAGGGTGATGATGATGAGGATGGTGATGATGATGAGGATGCTGGTGATAAACAATGATGATGAGGATGAGGATGATGATAATGATGATGATGATGATGAGGATGAGGGTGATGATGATGAGGATGAGGGTGATGATGATGATGATGATGATGACCATGATGATGATGACCATGATGATGATGATGAGGATGAGGGTGATGATGATGAGGAGGAGGATGAGGGTGAGGGTGATGATGATGATGAGGATGAGGGTGACGATGAAGATGATGATGAACAATGATGGTGATGATGAGGAGGATGATGATTATGATGATGATGATGAGGATGAGGGTGATGAGGAGGAGGAGGAGGAGTGGGATGAGGATGATGATGATGATGACCATGATGATGATGATGAGGATGGTGATGATGATGACGACGATGATGATGAGGACGATGACGATGACGATGACGATGATGAACAATGATGATGGCGATGAGGAGGAGGATGATGATGACTATGATGATGATGATGAGGATGAGGGTGATGATGAGGAGGAGGATGAGGGTGATGATGATGATGATGATGGTGATGATGGTGATGATGGTGATGATGGTGAGGATGAGGGTGATGATGAAGATGATGATGAAGAATGATGGTGATGATGAGGAGGATGATGACTATGATGATGAGGAGGAGGAGGATGAGGATGAGGGTGACGATGATGACGACGATGACCATGATGATGAGGATGAGGATGAGGGTGATGATGATGATGAGGAGGAGGAGGAGGAGGATGAGGATGAGGATGAGGATGATGATGATGCTGACCATGATGATGATAATGAAGATGGTGATGACGACGACGATGCGGATGATGATGACAATGATGACGATGATGATGAACAATGATGATGATGACGAGGAGGAGGAGGATGATGACTATGATGATGAGGATGAGGATGAGGGTGATTATGATAATGATGAGGATGAGGGTAGTGATGATGATGAGGATGAGGGTGATGAACAATGATGTGTTAGGAAAAAATCAAATTAGTTAAGACAAAATGCATATGTGTTATAGCTTTATCATATCGCATATGTGTTATATCGCATATGTGATATGAATAAGCTATAATGCATATGCATTATTTTAAAATTAAAATAATTGGTGGGAATAAGGTTTGGCATTAGGTTCAGAAATAGCTTTGAAATACCGAACCTATTGGCTAGGACAAATAAACCAGGCCTATTGCTTGTCTTTTAGAACTCTATCAATATGCTCAGTTTAGATGGCTTGTTTTGATATGACATACACAATATTTTTTTATGAAAATCTAGGATATTGTAGAGTGCGATCTTACGATTCTAAATATGTAATTTTTTCCTTCAAAACTATGTTTTATTTATTTATAATTATTTTTCTAAATGACACACGTTAGTTTTTGAAAATACATACATCGATTGTTTGTTATATAACTTTTGATTTCCATCACCATTTCCAAAAAAAACTATATGGTGCACTAGATGAGGTCAAGCTCTACAATCTTATATTTAGAAATCAAGGATTTCATTAATTTTTTCCCCTAAAGTGTTGCACCCACACATAAGGTTTTAATTTCAAGCTTTTCTAACTTCAATAATTAATAATAAAAAAAATAATTCATGAAATTTTTTGAATAAATAGTGTTGCACTAGGTCCATATGTCCTTTATATGTCTGCAAGTATTTATCCCAAATTGACATCATTTACCTCATATATTGTTGCACCCGCACAAACATATATGTTAAGATGTGCTAGAAATTTGAAAACCCACTTTCACGGAAACTACTTTTATAGTCATTTACACACATTTTCTCTGCATAAATGCTATATATTATGAAAGCTGATTCAATTTCCTATATTTTATCTTTTCACTTCATCTTCAAATAAGTTAGGGAAGTACCCCTAATTGTCACCTAAAGTCAGAGTTTTCCATTTATTCTAGTATTATGTGGCATCTAAAGTGTCTTTAAAGTACTCCATGATTGTGCATCAGTCCACACTCTTTTAATAGCTCTCCTAAGATGTTGTCTCCTCCTTTATTTATTTATAAATAAAATATTCAGAATTAAATTAAATATCCTTGACTCTACTGAGTCATCAATTACAACTTAGCATAAAATTTAACATATTGTCCTCAAATAATATAAAATTGTTTTTTGCAAAATTGGGGCATGTGACAGTTATGTTGATTTAGATTGGGCAGGCAGTGCCGTCAATAGGAAGAGCACTTCGAGGTGTTGCTTCAGTATGGGATCAGGTGTGATCTCTTGGTTTAGCATGAAGCAATCATGTGTGGCACTGAGTACAACTAAAGCAGAGTATGTCACATCTTTTTCAGCTAGTTGTGAGGCAGTATGGCTGAGGAAGATATTGTCTGATTTATTTGATCTCCAGCTAGATGCTACTTGTATATATTGTGACAACCAGAGTTGTGTGAATTTGTCGGAGAACCTGGTGTTCCATGACAAGTCAAATCATATCGAGATCAAGTATCACTATATCAGGGATATGGTGTAGAGAGGAGCAATGAAGCTCCAATATGTTGCGACGGATGAACATATAACTAATGTGTTGATGAAGCCATTGGCCAGAGTGAAGTTTGAGTACTTCAGGGAGAATATTGGTGTTCTCTAGATCAAGGTTCCCTCCAAGGGGAAGTTATGAGTCCGTGAGACATTCTGACATGGTGAGAGGATTGGTTCCTTCCATGGTCAGATGTAAGGTTTGAGCCATTTTGTCATGGTGAGAGGATTGGTTTCTTCCATGTTAGATGTGATTGCTGAGCCATTCTGATGTGACTGTAGGATTGGTTCCTACATGATAATATGTAAGGGCTATTTCCATTCTCTAAATGGAGGTACCTGGTCAGTTACTAGGAATCCTCAGCCTAGGGCCGAGAGCCATTCTGATGTGACTATAGGATTGGTTCTTACATGATTAGATATAAGGGCTATTGCCATTCTCTGAATGGAGGTACCTAGTTAGTTACTAGGAATATTCATCCTAGGGCTGAGAGCCATTCTGATGTGACTGTAGGATTGGTTCCCACATGATCAGATGTAAGTGCAGTACCTTTCCACAGAGGATAGTAGTTGTGTCCTATCATGCTGGTGGATGTGAGTGCTGAGCCTTTCCATAGATGATAGTAGTTGTGTCCTATCATGCTGGTGGATGTGAGTGCTGAGCCTTTTCACAGATGGTAGTAGGTGTGTCTTACCATGCTGATGATTGTAAGTGATGTTCCTTTCCATAGATGATAGTACTTGTTTCCTATCAGGCTGGTGGATGTGAGTGCCGAGCCTTTTCACATACGGTAGTAGGTGTGTCTTACCATGCTGGTGATTGTAAGTGCTGTGCCTTTCCAAATATGGTAGTAGGTGTGTCCTACCATGTTGGTTGATGTGAGTGCTGTGCCTTTTCATAGATGATAGTAGTTGTGTCCTATCATGTTGGTGATTGTAAGTGATGTGCCTTTTCACAGATGATAGTAGTTGTGTCCTATAGTGATGGTGAATGTAAGTGCTGTGCCTTTCTGACATGGTGTTGGATGTGTTCCTCTCATGGTCAGATGTGAGTGCTAGCCATTCTGACTTAGGGTCAAATATAAGTGTTGAAGAAGACCTACATGGAAGCTAGGCCTACAACACTGGCTCTGTAGAACTTCCTATGATGAGAAGAATTGTGAGATAGAACCTATGATGATTACCTAGTGATGATCCAGATTGAGTGATGATCCAGATCCAGTGATGATGTCTCCATGATGATCCAGATCGAGTAATGATCCAGATCCAGTGATGATGTCTCCGTGATGATCCAGATCGAGTGATGATCCAGATCCAATAGTGATGATCCAAATCGAGTGATGATCTAGATCCAGTGATGATGTCCCCGTGATGATCCAGATCCCGTGATGATTCAGATCCAGTGATGATGATCTAGATTGAGTGATGATCCAGATCCAAGGTGAAGATGACTTGAAGATGCAGATGACGAGATGATCCAGAGAAGAAGACCAGTGCTGACAAATTCTGTCAAGAGAATACCTTCCTAGTTAAGAGGGAGTGTTGATGTATGTGTAACTTCGGAATAAATTCACTTGTATATTTCATGTATTATACCCCGATGTTTATTCAAGGAAGTATCTATTTTGTAATTGAGTCATGTCATTCCCTGATGTTCCTATCGGGAGGTTCTATAATGTAAACAAGTCATGTCAAGTCATTGTGGGTAACCCTCCTATTGTTCAAGGGTTAAAGTCCTCGTAGTTGTGGGGCCCTAGGGTTATTAGAATCTCCTAGAGAATTCGGACCTAGTGAGTTATTGTCAAGTCAGGAATTAGTATAAATAGAGAGTGAGCCTCTCTATTTATCACACACTCACTCACACTCAGTTGTAGCACATAGCTAAGAAAGAAGAAGTTGATCGAGATAGAAAGAAAGAGGCTACTACTATCAAGATATCATCTTACTGTTTTGGGGTTTTACTTTTGGTGTTGATTCTATCTCAGAGGAAGTTGCGGGGTTTTCTCCATTTATGGTTTCCCCGAGGAAAAACAATGTGTTCATTGTCTCTTGTGTTTGATTGTTGTGCTTGTTATTCTCTCAGTTAAAGATTCTAATATAATGCTAGCTTGAATGATAAAAATCTAACATATAATGCTAGTTTGAATGATAAAAATATAACGAAGTGCTAGGTACTGCTGGATAGATGGTCATATTTTCTACATAGGTCATGATCTTAAGATCAGAAGATGTGTAAAGGAATATGAAGTTTTTAGTATGTTGAAGGATTGTCATTACGAGCCCTATGGGGGACACTTTGTTGACAAACAAACATGTCATAAGGTATTACGAATGGGCTATTATTGGTCAATAGTTTTGAGGGATGTGAAGAAGTATGTTTAGGGTTGTGATAGCTCTTAGAGAATGGGCCAACCTAATAGATTGGATGAGATTCCTCTTCAACCACAGCTGGTGGTTGAACCTTTTGAAAGATGGGCCTTGGGTTTCATTGGGCCTATAAACCCTCCCTTGACGTAGAAAGTTTACATCTTAGTTTGCACCAATTATATGACAAAATGGGTGGAGGATGTAGCCTTGGTCAAGGCCAATGACCAGGCTGTAATAGATTTCCTATATTCAGAAATATTCACTCGTTTTGGGGTACCTAAGGAGATAGTCACAGATGGAGGACCACAGTTTGTGTCCCATAAACTGGAAGCTCTATTATTGAAGTACCATATTCAGCACAAAATAACTTCACCTTATCATCCATGGGCCAATGGATAGGTGGAAAGTACCAACAAAGTGATTGAATCTATTGTCACAAAAAAAATTAGAAGCCATTGCCGAGATTGGGTTGATAGACTTCCAGAGGCACTTTGGGCATATCGCACCACTTGGAGCAACACTACGAGATTCTCCCCTTATGACTTGGTCTATGGTAAGAACAATGTATTTCTTATTGAATTTGAAATCAGAACCTTAAATACAACCATGGAGGAAAACTTAGATTTAATAGAAGCTCAGAGAAATAGATTGAACCAGTTAAATGAACTCGACGAAAAATGTACAATTGTTGTACACCGGGCATTGCTGTATGATTCTAGGTTCAAGAGGGACTTTAAAGGTAAGCTTTGAACAAGATGGTTGGTTCCATACTAGATAGATAGGGTATTTGATAATGGCACAGTCTGCCTGCTCACTATTGATGAATATCATACACCATTATTTGCTGATGGTCATAGGCTATGACTGTATCACAAGCCAATCTCAAGGGACACATTTATCTTGCATGTCGCAGCTGATCCAGGATACCAATTAAAGCAAGGGAAAGAATTTTTATCTACCACTGTCAATCTTTAAAATGACACTGTGATTTCCACATAGGAACTTGTACATAAATAAGTTGATGCTTTGTTTTATTTTTATTTTTGTTTTCCTTTACGCTTGATTGGTTTTCTTTGAATAATCTATGCAGAAACTTACTTAAAGAGTAGTGGTCATGAATGGGCCTGACGAATACGAGCGCCCTAGCCTATTTTCTTGTTTCGAAAGAGCTCATTGAAAAATAAAATGAATGACGAATAGTTCAGCCATGGTTGCGACTCTGTTGAATTTTTCCCATTTTCTATTTTTCACAGCTGCAACTCTGTTAAATTTTGCCTATTTTCCCATTTTCGCAACTGGGACTCCATTCAATTTTGCCCATTTTCCCATTTTCGCAGCTGTGACTCTGTTAAAATTTTGCCCATATTTCTATTTCTCATGGCTGTGACTCCGCCAAATTCCACAGATTTCCCTATTTCTTGTGACTGAGACTCCGCCAAATTCCGCAAATTTTCCTATTTCTCGCGGCTGCGACTCCACCAAATTCTCATCGATTTTCCTATCTCTGCAGCTACGATTCTACTAAAATTTTCCATTTTCCCTTACTTTCGCAGCTACAACTTGTCTACACTTATCTATACAACGACGGTGACTCCTCCAGATTCGGCCACAAATTCTGTCGTCCGTGACTTTGTCGGGTTCCGATTCACTTGACAACTCCAGTTATATTTTTGACAGGGATGAAAAGATAGCTCTTCATTCATCGGGGGTGAGATCATAGCAGCACACACACAATTATGTTTTAATTTGATGGCTTCTGAACTATTATGGAAATTCACGGTTCACCTTATATCGCGAAGGTATGGATTCTAACCATCTACATGATTAGGTGTAAATTGGATTTGATGATATTAATCATGCTTTACCTTTTTGTACCCATCGTTAGACCCGTATTCATTTAAATTTCAATTAACACGTCTAAATAGGTACTTGAGTTTATCACACGACCGCCACCTTTTTCCTAATCTGTGCCAAATATTGCCAATTATTCCATGCCCTTAACTGTAATAACTTTCCTAATTCATCCAACCTCGACCTTGGCTGTTCGTTCCATGTTCCTGTTGTGTAACTTTTGTTTCTGGGCCTGTAATTTGTTAAGTTCATACCAGAATTCAGAAAGAGAGAGGATATGGATATCTTAGCCTGGCATGGACCTGTAGACATGAGGGCTCTGTGTAGAAACATGAAGGTTTTTTCCATATTCGAAGCAGCTTGCTCAATTGAGCTCTTTCAATGCTTAAATGGTTTTCATTAAGAAACAACTCCGCAGTTTGCTCTAAATTTGACAGAAACCCATTCAGAAGTCAAAGTTATATGCATTGAAGTTAATAAGGAGATTGTGGTTGAGGTTACTGGTCTTCCTCGGGTGGGAAGAACCTGGTTTAGAAGAAGAACCCACAATGTGGCCGCAATGCTATATTTTATGGTAGATGGTGAACATGTCCTTCAAGCAAAGTGAGGGATAACACTACAATCATTGCCTCATCTTTGGAATGAAGTGGCAGTCTTCCTGCAGAAGTACATCACATGTGAAGGTAGGTATCAAACTGTGTATTTATCTGAATTTCCCCTACTATCTCATTTACGCCATAGGGCTTTACTCAACATTCCATTTTATTTGTTTAAAGACCTACATCATATGGCAGGGTTTGTAAGATCAGCCCGACACCCATATTATTCTCTCACCCATCACGACCTAATTAAACTACTTTCTTAAGGGCCTTAGCACAGTAGAATCAAACCTGGGAACAGTTCACTGGTCAGCCTCAGATCATTCAGGAACTTGCACTTTTGGGTGGTGTTCCATTAGAAGAGGAAGAAGAGGCACCTGCACAGATGGGGGGAGTGGAAGTAGAAGAGGAGGACCGGAATCCCTCCAATTCAGTTGGGAGGGGAAATGAGACAGTGTCAGAATAGAACCTAAATAATCAAGAGGAAGAATTGGGAGAGGCTACAACAACAACAAACCCTATGGAAGGAATAGATAATGTGGAAGTTTTGGCAGCAGAAGCTGAAACTAGAGCAGCATTGGATGCTAAGGCTATGGGAGCTATAATGACAGAAGGAGATGCAAAGATCCTCACCATTAAATCCTCTCCTGAATGGGGGGGGAACTTTAATCGAGGAATAAATTGAGATGGCAGAGACAAGGGGAGTTATTGAAGAGGGAGATATTCCTTCTACATCAGTTGCAGAGTTAGAGACCCCTATACCACAGAGGAAGAGGAGAATATCAAAACAATAGGTACAGGCATCATGATCGATAAAGAGAAGAAGAACCAGATCCATCACAATGACAAAAGCAACATGGGAAAGATGGGCGAACATTGAATCAAACATTGATATTCCTATTTTGACACCCCAGTCAGAGGATGCTCCACAAGAACCTGCTATAGAAGAACCTCAAATAGAGGGACTTTTGTATGAAAATATTTTGCTAAAAGAAGAAGTGGAGGTTCTTTGTAAGGAATTGGAAAGCTAGAAGGAAGCATGCAAGAAAAAGGTGGATAAAAGGCTGGACACATTGGTAGAATTTGTAGACTAATTGGAAGGGTCACCTCTTGATGAGGAGGGTGATGAATTGGATAGAGTGGTCTGCCTAGAATGCGGTGAAATTTTTGACCAATTAGGATACAAAGTTATAGTGTGGGAATTTGTGGCACAAAGACCTGCACAAACAACTGAAGAAGAAAAAGAGGCACCTTTGGTGGATTTGAAGGGTGAAAATGAACCAAAGTTTAAGATGATCCCTAAATTTGGGGAGGCTAAGAAATTGCAATCCCAGCCAACAATGAATATTGAATTCACCCAGGAACAACCTCAATAGTTGAAATAAGTTGAAAGACAGGATGTTGTCACACAAGAACCAACACCCTTAGAAACTCTTGTTTAGGCTGTCACTCAAATGGAAACATTCAAGCCAGTGTTTGACACGATTCCTGATTACAACCTGGGAGATCTTGAAGAAAATCTAGAACAATCTCAAGACACATAAATGATCTAGGAAGAAGTTCAATAGGAAGAGGATGTTGTTACACAAGAACCAGCATCCCCAAAATTTTCTGTTGAAGATACAGTACAGACTGAAGGTTATTGGGATGGGACTCAAAAGAGGGATATTGTTACACTAGAACCCATATTCCTAAAATCATTTGTTGATGCAGCCAGACAAACAAAGGTCACTACAATATTGGTGACAGAAGATGCTGCTAGACTGGAACCAACATTTTCAGTCACCTTTGCTAAAGCTGCCACACAAAAAAAGATTGTTGCAACACTAATGGAGAAGGAGGTTGTCACACAAGAACCAATATCTCCATAATTGATTACTGAAGCAGCTATACAGGTGAAAACTGTAGCAATTTTGATCAAGGATGAATTTGTTACACTTCAAGAAGAGAAGGCTGAAACATCGGGTGTTAAAGAAGGAATGCAAATTCCTCAAGAAATTGTTTCATTTTCTGATGATGAAGAGAATGCAGAGCTCTCATTGTTAAGGGTGGAAGTAAAGAAGTGGAAAGATCATGTGGATAGATGTTAGGAAGGAATGGTTCCTCTTGCTGAGCACAAAAATACTATTAAGGAATTGAGGGGAAAATGGGTAGAGGAGTTAATGTTTCAAAAGCTCCGTTGGGAGGAAGTACAAAAAGAGTTGAAGGAGTTGAAGAAATTCAAGTCTATACAAAAGGAGAAAGATCGGCTATGTGACCTCTTCTAGGAATTGATGATTTTCAAAGCTCCATCTCCCTCCTATCCCATATTTTTGTATGAACAATTAACTTTGTTTAAATTAAAATCCTTAAGGGAAGGGAGACCCTTTAAATTGACTCCCTCTACCCAGTTTTTGAAAACCTTTCTGGAAAGAAGCTTCACTAAGCAGAACTTGTTATGTGAATTTTATTTGCATGAGATGGCCTGCCCTTTGGACCTTCATTCTAACCTTGATCCTTACGTAGGAGATGTCCATTTGAGGGCCTTTGCCTCTTTTGTCAACAATCATGCACAGTGGGAGAGGGCCTTTCAGACAACCTCTCAGAATGAGGCTAACTCCAATATTTGGATTCGGAATAAACCTCAATCTCCTCAACTTCTTCTCACTTTTCAAGAACCCATGAAAACCCAACAACTGTTTGAACTACAAGAAAAGGTCATCTCCACTTGTGTTGACCAGATCTCTAGACAACAACAGCTGGCCTTGGAAGGCAGTAAACATAGATGGCAGACTTCTTCTCTAGCCTTAAAGAAAAGGGACCCTTATTGTTTTAAAAAATTTAGACATGCACTCCCTAGGGTCGAGGGATATGTGGACTGTATGAAGAAGTGTGGCGTTCATTGGATGGGACTTAAGTTTAAATTTCCACTCATTTGGTGGCCAGCAAGGGCATACAAGGTTGATTTTTCCTTGACTAAGGTAGAGGAGAAGTAGTGTTGGAAATACTGAGTGGCTTTCAAGGGATATCTGGAGGGGAGTGAATCTCTTGAGCGCTCCTACAATTTTTCCTCTTTCCACGAACGAAGTACGATTCCAGAATCAGATTCATATTAGTGGAAGTTGTTGCATGAGTACATGAAACAGGATATTTGGGGGGAGATGTTGGATCCTGAAATGCCCCTTTTTTACCACACTTATTATACCCTTTTTGCCTTGTCTTACTCCATCCTATGCACCAACACATATGTTTTCCTCTCATATTGAGCCTTGAATATTTACAGGTATGATTAATTATTGTTTTATCTTATTAATGCCTATGATTGTTATGTTCAGAACTATGTTTCTTAAATTATGCTAATACATCGTGATTTCATAAATATAGTTCAAGCTTTGGGAAGTACAGGTGTAGCAGCCTAGGTGGTTTGAAGAAGAAGATGAGCTTTCAATGCTAGCTGTTACTTGCTAGTCATAGCTACGCACGCTGGGCACAAACAAAGGTCATCATTTCACACATAGATGCAACAGGCTCAGCTGCAACATACTCAACTGGGACAATGTGTCGCTGCTTAAGGCTTAGCTGCAATAGACATGGTATCTCTTAAATTGGTTTTGTTTATTCACTAATGTCTTGAGCAACATGATTTCCTATATTCTCTACTTTCATTCAATTCCACCCGCAGCTGTAACAACTCATTGTAGCAAGGCAGCTTGAAGATCGTAGATCTTCATGGCTGCCTGATATCAGTGGGTGAAGCTTATGATTGTTCATGTAAAAATATTGGGAAACATTCTGAACCAAGGGTTGGTTGATATTTTATTATACTGTGTAAACTGTCACAGAGAGATGTACTTTGTAATTTGTCATTTTAATATCTCTGATCTCTGCCTCTTAACCTGTGTTAGTTCCAACATCTTTGTTCGAAGGCTGGGCCCGCCTTACACAGAGATTGCTGAGTTAATTAGATGTTTTGATTGTTTTGTTGTGTGGTGTGGAAATTTCAATAATTGAATTCTCCATAGCTAGCTGCAACAGTAATGATTTATCATTGTAGGTCCTTTGATAGTAATGTTTGCATTTCCTTTAAGTCGTAACTACGTGGTGTGGCAGTTGACGGTGTAGGTTAGTTTCCATTATGCATGTGTACCAATAGCTGTTACAGTCAAGCTCACCTTAGTTCCTTTCAATTACTTGTCTTTCTCATGTTTGCTAATTCAGTTAGATTATGGTTTAGAGTTTGTTTAGTTCAATTGTTGTTGTTTCCAATTCTTAGATTAGTTGAATTAAACAGGTCATGATGGATTTACATATAGTTTGATAGTGTTAGGATTTAACTTTCTGCAAAAGTAAGTCTAGTTATCTATTTCTAGATTAGTTAATTGCTAGATTGATATTGTAGGAAGTAATTGCATCTCTGAATTTCTAGGTGGGTAAATCATATTAGTTTAGCTATGAGAGGAGTTTGATTGAGCAGATAAGTAGGACAATTAATATTTTATTCATTTGATCAGTTACTAAGTGTTTATGCACAGATAGTGTGAATTATATTTGAAATAAAAGACTTCCATGGTTTGACAATTTATATTGAGCATTCTGTGTGTTAGTTGTAATTAACTTGCATATAGAGTGACCAACAAACTCTACCTGAAACATCATAAATTTCCACATCATTGGTAGTAAATATGGCCATTTTAGGAGACCCAGTACGAGTCATTTGATACACTGACAAGATATTGGAAACAATACCTGGGAAAAACAAAACATTAGCAAGAGAGCCATGGTAAAGATATATTATACCCTTACCTTTGGATGCAGTTTCAAGGTCATCTCCCAATAAAATTATTGGACCACCAGAAGAATCAAGAGAGGAAACATACTCCCTTGTGGATTCCATATGTTTGGATGCTTTATAATCAATGATAAAAGATGAATATTTTGATGTGTTGGCCATCAAAGCATGAAATCTCTCCTTGCCTTTAAATTTTGAACATGCTTCCTTTTCCCTTGTTCCATTTAGAAGAGGGATGTTGTTCTTCTCAAGAAGTTGAGCCATCATGTCAATGGTCTTATTCATACAAGAACTCTTAGGATGAAAGCCCCTATTACAATATGCACACTTGCTTTTGTCCTTATTTTTTTGTAGATTCTTCTTGGAGCTTGAGGACTCCTCTTGTGGCTTTTGATTTTCTTTATGATCTGGTGGCTTTTTAGGATCACCCTTATTCTTGAATTTTGAATTCTATGAATCTCTTGCAACCAAAGCATGATATTTAGATGGCTTTATGATACCCATCAAGACCAACTTGTCTTGCTCTATCTTGCTCTTGACTGAGTGATTCCACGAATTATCCTAGGGAAGGAATATTCCAATTTTGAACTGTGAGTTTGGTAGCATGGAAGGTCGAAATAAAGATAAAATAATCTTCGCCCAATTTTGAAAGAATGGCCAAGATCAACTTCTCATCTTTCTTTTCAACCCCACACTACTTTAATTGAAGAACCAAATACTTAAACTTAGATAAGTAGTCTTGTAGGGTCTCTAAATTGCTTGGAATCAGTGAAATTAATTCATTCTTTAGTTGATGGCCCCTCAATTCATCTGTCTTTCGAAACAAGGATTGAATTTTGACCCAAAATTTATTATGTGTTGTAATACCATCCAGATGGAAAATAAGGTCCCTGGAAGTGTTGAGACACAAGGGACCATACACTTCATCTCTTTTATCATGCCAATTGGCCTTCTCTACTGTTGTAGTAGGCTCAGTATTAGTATTTGTAGTCACTATGTAGAGGCCCTTTAACCTCAACTGAATATCCATTTTCACCTTCCAATCAAGCTAGTTGAAAGGAGTCAAGATGATTGATAGAGATTGCTCCATGGCATCATTGATTGTGCCCCTATGAGACTAGATTGCACCCTTGTGAGTTTGAATTCGGTCATGCAAAAGATATTGAAAAATAAATAGGAAAATCACACTTATCAAGGAACTTTGATACCATATGAAAAGAAATTCATAGGCCGATATTGCAAAGAAAACATTATCCTCACAAAAATTCTTAAGCAAAAACTAGCATAGATCACTCAAAACAGACTCTGAATTGATGCACACAATAAACAACTATTGAATAAGAGTACACCATCCAAACTTACTCTATGTAATGGATATCCAAATATATAATTACGTCATATATTTGAAATCCAAAAAATCCATTCAAAATCCTCACAAAAGCAGGCTTACTAAATATGCAAAAAAAACCCAAGGTGGCTAAATCACTTTCCAAATCACTTATGAGGCTCATGAATTGTATAAATAAATTATTATAGGTGAGGAGAGATGGAAAATTAATCATATCATGAATTTTGGAGAGAAAAAAATGGAGAATGAGTTGGAAAAAAAGAAAACAGTTGCCAAGTCAACTAGCTTTATACTTATCCACTAAAAAACAGAAAAAGCAGGACAAAACAATCTAAAGAAAGAAAGCGCTCTTACTATTCCTGGAAAGTCTTAAAATAAGACATAATCTTATATAGAATATATCCAAGTGTTCTCTTGTGGATAATGATGGCAAGTGTGGACCAAAAGTGGCAAAAGGTGGGCAACTACCTTGTCAACAACTATGAAATTAATCAAATATGACTAGTTATCATATCCTATGTATGGAGTGGTTTCTTAATATTACAACACACTTTGCTTGCCTTTGATAGTACTCAAATACTTTCATCCAACTTAACAACCTTTGGGAAGGTATCTGTTATGCAACCAAGTCCCAGAAATAATGCAACCAAGTCCCTGAAATAACATAAAAATAACAGAAATAAAACAAAAGAGAGTAATCCACGACTTAATAATGGAGAACATAGATGAATAGAAATACTATTCGAGGGAGGAACCTCCTTACACATTGTATTATGTACCCAATACAAGACAATATATAATGTTGAATTGAATGAAAATATCTCCTTCCTATATATAGGAGACAAAGGTGTACAATAACAACTAATAAACCCACCAATAGACCCACTAATAGACCCAAGCCTACATCAATAATATGTAATACGCCACCATATAAGGGGGTAAAGTTCCACACTATAGGGGGAACTGTGCCCAACAGTTAGGGCTTAACAGTATCATTAGAGTGAGAGTGGAAATAGGTTGAGAGTTTTTTCTTGTTGTAGTCTTTGAAGAAGTAGGGATGTCTCTTTCAAAAGGGCCATCATCTTTCACTTCATTATTGGAGTTATTACTATCCAAATAAATAAGATCTTTGCAATTCCTTGGTTTCCAAACCAACCTACATGTGGTTTCCACTTTTGATATGACTTTATAGGATACATTACATAAGGAAATTAGGTAGAATTGATCTCTAGTGATGGCTCCATTTTCGTTATGGAAGAGGGTTAGGAAAGTGGCAATGAGAAATTTTAATATGTTTTTGGAGGCTCTGCAATATTCAATAATGGACCAAATTGTTGTTCCAATTACATCTTGGAATTTAAGAAAAAAATTGGGAAACCATCAATTCCTGGATATTTTCCAATTTCCTATATTTTACCACCTACTCGACTTCAATCATAGTATAGGTTGAATGAGTGAGTTATTTTTCTCATTTGTGATTATATTTGGAATGCTCATTATAATATTATTTAGGGATTCTTGTCTCTCAATGGATGGATCAAAGAGGATATTTTTGAAAAAGAGATAAAGTTCTTCCCCATATCATTCATGTCATAAAGATACTACCCATTTGATGCCCATATGTGCATGATTTTTTTAGTGTTTCTACAACCTAGAGTTGATTTCTGAAATAATTTGAAGTTTTTATCTCCTTCCTTCAAGGAACAAATGCATGCTTTTTACTACCCATGAATCTCTTATTACATATACTAGATATCAATTTCTCCATCCCTTTGTCATAAGACATATCTCATTCCCATGGCCTTGATATCCCCCTATACTTTGATCATGCAGGTTTCCAAATATTTTTCTTCTAAAAAATGCTACCAAAGGTGTTCAATTTTCAAGCTTTATTATTGGATTTGAGATATTTCAAATTTGTTATAAGATAACATATATGAGCCTTTGCATACATTTGCAAGATCCCACCAGATTTTGATTAAGCCTCTAAATCAAGTCACATTTTCTCATAGAAAAAATGGGTTCACTTAGATCCTTACATTTGAAGAAGAATTGGCTAATGGTAAGAGATTTCACTTGGAATGATAAATGACTCCCATTCAATTATTTCATCCATAAGCATTTATGATAAAAGAAAGTGATCTAGTTTTTGTATAACATGATGTATTCCTCCTCTCTTATTGTTCCAGATGTAGCTTCCATTACTATGGGTGGCATCTATCAATTGGAGTTCTTTAATATTGTCTGCAAAACTATTGCAAATACCATCCAACTTATTTGTTCCTGCTATTTTCCCTTTAGGTATGTTATCATTTTGAAATCACCACACTACTAGATTTTGCGCCTCCTTCCACGCTTGTTCCACGTTTTTTTTTTGCGTTAGTCTAATGTAGATGCTAACATCGAATTCACGTCGTTAGTTTGGTGTCGCTTAAGTGACGCTAGTGGCTTCAAAGCAAAGTCATAATTAACATGTATTTTGAATATTTTTTATTATTGAAAAGTGTGGATTGAATGCCGCTTAAACGGCAGTGACAATGTGGAACGTGTGTGGCTTGAGTGTATCTTAAGCGACATATGGAACATGGAATGAACATGTATTATTTATCACTTGAACGTCCCTTTTACCACGTTGGGAACATGGATCAAATGTGGCTCGAACGTCCCCGAAGATACATTGGAAATGGAGAGGAGACTAGACATGGAACAAATGTAGAATAAGCATGGCATGAACACCCCTTAAGCCATGATGGAAACATGGAACAAATTTGGATCAGTCATGGCTTGAACATTAGTCACATTAGAAACATGGAAAAATGTGGATCATGTGTGGCTTGACATCCCTTAAGCTAGGCTATGACGTGACTTGAACCCAAAAAAAATGCGGAAGTAACATGTAAGGGACATGGAATGGACATCTAACAATGTATACAGATTCCATGTTTGAGTTATGCTACCAATGATCAACCCACATAACTTGTATGTGGACTCATCATAGCATGAATGTCCTTTAAGCCACACGATGAACATGAATTAAAAAAAAAGCGTGGAAGTAACATCCAAGAGAAATGGAATGAATGCCAATTAACATACACAGGTTCAATGTTTGATTTATGCGATTGACAATCGATCAACGTCGCTTGTATATGGACTCAACGTAATTTGAACGTCCCTTAAGTCATACCATTTATGCGACTTGAACAAAAAAATGTGGAAGTAACATGCAAGACAATGTAGAATGAATGTCGATCAACACATAAAGGTTCGACGTTTTAGTTATGTTATTGATGCTTAGAGCACATCGCTTGTATGTTCATGGTTTTGACAACATTCCTTCTTGGTTGTTAGTGGTCTCCTTTTTATATTCAATGATGAGATGATATGGCTACATAAATCCCATCTGTTTATAATGTCATTCTTTTAGAAGCTTATTGTAGGCTTGTAAACTTTGTCGTAAAGGTAGGTGATTGGTATGGATGATGATCTCATTTCCCATCAAAGAGTGCTTCCATCTTATCACAACCATCATTAAGGCATATATATCCTTGTCATAGATGGGGTGTTATAGGACTACTCCATGAAACTATTCAAAATGGTAACAATCAAGCTCGCCTACTTTTGTGAAATTAGGAAGAGGTAAATATTTGATTGATTTACTTTCATGACATTAGGAGTTGGACATTTGATTTATTTAGGAGGATATATATTTGATTTTGAACATATTAATTATGAAGGACATATTGTCCCTAATCAAGTATTATTGGTTGTATCTTTTGGTGAATATAACACACCTCATTTACATTTATGAGTTTCCAAACACTGCGCATGCATCCAATGGTACCACATGTACTTCCATTGTATTGATGAAATCAATACTAGGGGAAAATATGAACTTACATGGTTTAATAACTCTCAATTCCACATCATTGTTGACCCATTAAAGTCATTATGGAAGAGGATGGTCATGGACTTGAATTAAGACTTACTAGTGCAATCCTCTGTTGTGAGGTTATCTTGTGAACTAGACTTAAATGCAGCATCTACATTGTTCTTATTTTCATTTATTTTGATATGAACCATTTTATTCATCTCCTCTCTCCAATATGATGGAGGTTTCCCATGTTCACCTCGTTGTACATTGTAGGGCATATTTACTATCTTGGGACATATTTGCAACTAAATGATTTGTCTTTTAAACTTAGCAGTAGTGTTTTAAACTTAGAAGTATACTCAATTATGTTTTTTTTCTTGTTTCTATCTATAGTACTGTCAATGGATCCTTAGTCATATTCATATCCAATAGGATAAAACTAGGACTTAATGAGGTCTTTGAATACCTCCCACTTAGATTCTATTGAATTGCCTTCCAATGTAAGTGTCTTGATATAGATTTTCCACCAAGTTTTGTAACGGTCCTTTAGTTAATTGAGCCTCAAGGTTGAGTGCTTTGATATTTATATAGGAGGTCTCAAGGTTTATACTTTACAACTAAGGATGCTTTACACAAGGAAATTGGAAGGCCTCCAATAGATACAACTAGTCCATAGAGTACAATCATGCAATATTCATTGAGTTTAAGTAGATGCACCAAAAATGGAAAGAAATTAAAAGCAACAACATAGGTAAAATATGCATGCTTTTGCACATTCACTTATAATTCACATTTTGAACATGTGTAAGGAATACAATTAACCTCTTTTTGATGGATCCATTGAACTGTTCTTCAATTCATGACTCTAACTTTGTTGAACTTTTGTATTTCTCAATAATGCAAGTACAACTTACATGACACACAATCATCAACATGAGAGATGGAGGAAGTTCTTATATAGGTATCATACCTACAAAAAAAGAAAACAAATAGTATGTGATCATATATTGCACAGATAGCTAAATACACCATAATTTGGTAAAAAATAACAACAAAACATCTATCTAAAATTCCTCAACAAAAAGAAGACGAAGATAATTAATGATATACCAAAGTCATTGTATATACTAGTAGTTATTAGTTCCGTTTTTGCCTCATCCAAATACTTGTAGAAATCATGATGGAATAATATTTTTTGTTTTGAGAATAATTTATTCTCTACTGATCAGATTCAAACATATGAAGGTGGAAGCTCATCTTCCCACCCTCCCCCTCCTCACATCACTTTGAATTCCCATACCCAATCTATCTACTAAAACATACTTGAAAGAAACACAACATAAAACATAACATTGATTTAACATTGTGTTAACTCTAAGATCAAGAAGATACAATATGATAAATATTCAAATAATTAGCTTATTAGTTTCAAAGAAAGTGAACATAAAAGATTATTACAAAATTATTTGCTCATACACAACTAGAATGTTTGAATTCCTAGCAAATTTGTATTTATGTCAGCCTTGAATAATAATATGTGTGGCCATATGTTCTAAAAATGAACACTATTCATTTTCCTCACTTCATAGTCATGAATCCATACTATATCATACTACCACATGCATTTTTCTTCAAGGATGACACAAATATTATTGATCCAAGAGACCTATACCCAATGATTCATTCTTCCACATGACCAAATAAATGTGGACTAATTTTTTTATAGACAATACCTACTAAATGTCAACATTGCAATCTAACACTTTATGTAAAAAGTTTGAATGCCAACAAATTACTTCTAATAATTTTAGATAAATGTATAAAATATAGTGAATAAAACAATGCATATAAAACATAATCGAAAAAACAATAAATATAAAATAGAGCTACATAAATATAAATATCGACATTTGATTAATATCAATATTAGGTTCCTAAAGCGGTTGAATCCATCGGTGAGGACCGAGGAGTTTCTCATAGGAAGGAAAGGTCCAATTCCTGTGAGGGTCAATCCTGGAGC
This sequence comes from Pseudotsuga menziesii, assembly GCA_001517045.1. Classification (NCBI taxonomy): domain Eukaryota; kingdom Viridiplantae; phylum Streptophyta; class Pinopsida; order Pinales; family Pinaceae; genus Pseudotsuga; species Pseudotsuga menziesii. The sequence continues at coordinate 128,212 of LPNX011186456.1, forward strand.
CATGGGGTAACCTTGAGGTAGTGGTCGAACATGAGGTTCCACCTAGAGATATTAGGTTGTATGATCTCATGGCCCATGGACACATAAGTGGATAAAATCCCACCCCCATGTCCTCCTTATAAGATCCCACAGGGCGTAGAATAGACAGTGAATGGGTGTAATGTTAAGGCACTCCTTGCATATGGTCACCGGTTTGAAAATCCATGGGTAGGAGCCGTACAACACACACACACACACACACATATATGAATCAAGGTCCTCTCTCAACAATACATATAATATATTATTGTATACAATTTTTTTTGTCTCCCATACAAAGTGTCCTATCTCTGCTACCCTACTTCCTTTTGGGATTTTTCTTTCTATAAAGTCCACAATTATGACGTCGACATCCTCTTCCTCATTCCCTCCTCAACCTATTTCTTCTAGTACTTGCTCGAGATTAGACCACAATATACGTTTTTGTGTAGGCATCCTAGTACTAAGATCCACGTAAGCTAAAGAAAAAAATTTAGAAATAACCTCATTCTTATTATACTTAAACCCAAAAAATAAAAATTTCTAATCAACTTGTTCATTGTACATGTGGGTATAGTAAGGTTAACCTCTAGTTGGCCGGTATCTTCGGTCACTAAAACTGGATCCCGAGGAATACTTAAAATATTTATGTATTTCCTATAATAACATTCATAGTTGTTGCAGAACCAAATAATCTCAAATTGTACCTTTTTAATTAAGTATTCATAATACATTGAATCTATATACCTCCTAGTTGACAGTATAAGTGTTAAATGTATTGGTCTTTTTCATTTCAACTAGTTATTTATAGCTTCCGATCAAGGAATATTTGAGTGCTTTGGCAGTGGGAATGATCTATATGGATATCGGTGGCCACCCACCTATTCCACTTGCTCAAAATAATTATCCAATGTGGAAGTTTTATAGCTATTTTTCTATGGTTTTTCAGGTCCCAAACTTCCGAGGCTGTTTTGAGGCCCTAAACGATATTTTTTGGTGATTCAGGGGGCCACGTGGTTTCCAATGGCATTGAGTTATTTCTAGTAAGAAGATGAAAATCTCGGATGGACCTTTCCAACAGGCTATCGAGCATCCAAATCAGACATCGTATGCAAAATTTATGACCCTAGGAAGTTGACTGTTCAACTAACCACCTTGGGGCTGTAAACTTTGTGACGGTTCATCTTCTAGGGTTATGTTTTGGACTTTTGGGGTTCTCGTCCTCATGCTTATTATAAATAGGACCTTTTGGCCTCATTCTGTATTCATATTGGCACAAATGAGCGTAGCAGCCACATCTCTTCTTAGAGATAGCTACCACCATTCTAATTGTTGTATTTACAATCTGTTTTATTTCCGGCATTTAATAGAATATGTGTTTATTGTATCTATGTTTTCATTGAAAATTTTCTATGTTTATGATTCTGTATCTGTTCTTTCATTTAGTTCACACATAAATTCGGATTAGGGAATGGCGCTAAAGTTTGCAGGATACATACCATAATATAAGGCAAATTAGTAAGAAAAATATTCAAATCATGGTTGAAATTTTATTAACAACAATTTTTAATTATTTGTACTTACATACCTCCCTTTTGCTTTATTATGTATTCCCTTGGGCCAAGTTTGTGGTGGCCAATCTTCTCAAGTCTGACACGTGTAGCCTTTTTGGTGTCTTTGATCCTACAAAAATGGTTAAGTACATGTTAATACGATTTAAATATTATGGTCAAATGCATACAATATATAATATCATTATTCATTACACTATTCTATCTACCTTTTTGGTTCTCCTTCACTTGGCTGCAAGGATCCCATTTTCTTCATCTTATTTTCCTTGGCATCCTTTACTAGTGCATGCCACTCTCCTACAAGAATTAGTATAGGAGGCTCATAATTGGAGTATCAACTGATATTAGTGTGGTAATTGTTTTGCACTAATTTTAGGTACTTCCATTCCATGGGTTGAGCCAACTTCTAGTCAAATACATGAACAAACAATGTGATCATGTGTTTCATCAATTCCTTCTTCAATTCCTTGCTCTAGTATTTATAACTTGTTCTAATTGTTGTTGTTGTCAAATAATAGCTCCCAAATGATTTTATTAATGAACCAACTCCTTATTTATATAATGGGATTGTCTCTTGGGATTTATATTCCAAGACATTTGTTGAAATCCAATGACACTTCCATCTTCTCCTTAGCAAACTGAAAACAATATTACAATATTTACAAAACTAAAAGTGGAACCATAATCCCATAGGATTAGGTCTCCAACACCCCCACCTGCCCGGTTAATATGAAGGGGTGTTCGTGAGTTCAAGCACGTTTCTAAACTTTTCAAACTTTTCTCTTCCATGTTTATATGTGTTATATTATTTGCATGAATACCCACCTTCTGACGGGGGTTAACGGGCAGGTTTGTTGGAAATTTTCACCCCATTTTTGGCTATTTTTGGGCAATGATTTTTGGTCCATTGTATTATGATTCTGGTTTAGGAATTAAGGTTTTATAGGTTGGTAAATACCTGTATATTTTATTGTAGATGATTGAATTAACATAATGAAAGAAATAAAGAGAGCGATGAAGCTATAGTTAAGCTGGTTTTCCTGGTTCATTGTTTCCAAGGTAAAATATCTATGTAATGTGTGTGCGTTATTGTTTACTTTCTATTTATGCTTAATAATTGTATGCATTGTTACACTTAATCATGTTTATAACTAACAGTTGCCATCAGATTGAGGTTTGGCTTCAGGGTCACACCTTTGTTGCTAAAGGTCTTAGCTTGGTCCTTGGGTCTGTAATAAACCTAGTTTCAATGGGAGATACGTAGGTTGGGTGATAATTTTGTTGAAAGAATGGCCAACAGTTCTAGAGTGGAGATCAAGAAATTTAATGGAAAAAATTTCAAGATGTGTGTTACACCGTATCCGGTGTGATGTACCACCCGTATCCGAGTTTAGGGAGGAAGATGTTCCATATTCATAATAATAATAATATATAAATATATAATAATTGAATGGATGATAAATTACAATGGATATGGATGCCTTAAATATGGCTTGGGAATCACATATTGAAGAGAAACCTCTCTTCATAAACTATATTTTAATACTATTAATTACTATTAGTAATAGTTTCCTATTTATTACTATTTTATTGTTGTAACATTGTCTTCCCATTGGGAAATATTTGTCCTCAAAGCTAAGTTTTCCCATGCCGTCTTTTATTTTGGCTTTGTGTCACACTGATGACTTGAGAGATGTGATTTTGATTATGACCATTGCTTCATTTTGTTTATTTTGTCTTGGTGTTTGCATTAAGTATGAACTTGGTGACGTTTTGTTTACGCTTTTTCCACTTGTGTGATTACTTATTTTAAGTATGTTTGTCATCAATTGAACCTACTTGACATACATGACGAACTTAACTATTTTCGTGTTGTTATTCCCAACATATTTTGTGTCGGTTCCTTTGAATGGGCTCTTTGTGCTTATAATGCTCCTAAGAACATTAGTCTTATCTTGTGTCTAATAGATATTATAGTTGTTTTCCTTTATGTTCTTTATATAAGTCCTTGTGATGACATATGTACTTCGTGCGTTTGTTATTGTCATATCATTGTCAATGCATTGATCATCGTTATTGTTTGTAACATCGGCTTGTCTCTTATCACAATCTTGGTCAGGATCATCTTTCTCCTTTTCAATTATTTTGTTGTCATTTTATTCATTACTAGGGTATGTTATATCTTTGTCTTGAACAATATCTTGATTGATTCCATTACTCTCATCGAAAATGACATAATAGTATACTGTATCTTCATCCTTTACATTTGCTTAGGTGGTTTGTTCTATGCAATTTTCACATTCATATTCATTTTCTTTAAACGTTTCGTCAATAGATTTATTTATTTCATTTATATCCTTAAGTATTTTCTCAAGGATATTTATGAATTCGTCACTATAAGATTCCATGGATGTTCTACAAGAGACTTTTGGGCTTATAGGTAAGAAGGTTATTATTATATTTAATAATAATAATATTTTTTATTTTTATTTTTCAAAATGAGAAGGATACAAGAAAGATTTTTTAAATGGAGTTGGAAAGAAAAACCATGTGATGGTTTTGGTTTTTCTTTTCTTTTTTAATTTTCTTTTTCCTTTCTTTTGTTTTTACTTTTTTTTATTTTATCTCTTTCTTTTATTTTCTTTACCTTTTTTTCTTTTCTTTTTTTTTAACATTTTTTTGTCTTTTCTTTTTTGGACAAGGTCCTATATATTAGGGAAACCCTAGAATAAGGCTACAAGCCAAAAATCAGACAAGGTCTGAAAATTAAGGCCAAAGGCCCAGATCAACCAAATGAGGCTTTGATACCAATATTACATTGTATCCGGTGTGATGTACCACCCGTATCCGGGTTAAGCTAGCCTATATACAGGTTTAGGGAGGAAGATGTTCCATATTCATAATAATAATATGTAAATATATAATAATTAAATGGATGATAAATTACAATGGATATGGATGCCTTAAATATGGCTTGGCCATCACATATTGAAGATACACCTCTCTTCATAAACTATATTTTAATACTAGTACTTACTATTAGTAATAGTTTCCTATTTATTACTATTTTTTTGTTGTAACACCGTGGAAGCTTAAGATGGAGAATATTCTATTAGACAAGGAACAGTGGGGGGTCGCGGATCCAGGTGCAAAGCCTGTTGCTATGTTGAAAGAATATTGGGATAAGTTGGATAGAAAGGAGATGAGTACAATTCACATTTTTCTCTCTAATTCGGTGCTATTGAATGTCTCTGGAGAAAAAAATGCAAAGAAAATGAGGGAAAATCTAGGGAATCTGTATCAGTCAAAGTCCCTAGTAAATAATATGTTTCCAGGGAAGAAACTATATCATCCTAGGATGGAAGATGATCTCTCAGTGACAAAGAATTTAAAAGCATTCAATACTCTATTAAGTCATCTGATATTGATTGATATTAAGATGGAGGGAGAAGATTAGTGTATTACCTTACTATGCTCTCTACCAAATTCTTGGGATAATATAGTTCTAGCAATAGGTAGTACTACTCAATCTACATTGAAGTTTGAGGATGTAGTTGCATCCTTTTTATCAAAATAATGAGGATAATTCATGGGTTATGTGAGTATGAAAGGTATAATGGATGGAATTTAATCCCGGGGGATAATTCGATATCCAAAACCATAGGGAGTAGAAAAGTGAAGTTACTACTGAAGGATAGAAGTATTAGAACCATTCCTGGCATTTTGCACATTCCAGATTTGGACAAAAACCTGATATATGTTACAAAAATGGTGATGTGGGTGTAAAGAATATATTTGAAAATGAGAGATGCAAAATGGTTCGAAGAGCAATGGTCTTGATGAGGGGAGTTCATTGTAGAACTATGTATAAAGTGTTGGGAAGTATTGTCATTGATGCATGTAATAACTCTATTGTTCATGATAGAAAAAGTGAAGAATTAAATACAATGATGTCTCTAAAGGATATATTATGTTGTGGCATCAAAGGTTGGGGCATATTGGAGAGAAGGGTCGCCAAGCATTATTAGGTAAAGGTATGGTTGAAGGTATTCCAAATTTCAAACTATATTTCGAATTCTTTGAGCATATTTTATATGGGAAATATAATTGAGTGAAATTTCCTTCCAATTCTACAAGGGAAAAGGAGATCCTGGTGTTAATACACACTGATGTGTTTGGTATTGTACATGTTCCATCATTGGGAGGATCTATGTATTATGTCATTAATAGATTATTTCTCGAGGAATACGTGGTTGTACTTCCTAAAAAAGAAGTATGAGGTTTTCAGTAAATTCAAGGAGTTCAAGGCTCTTGTGGAAAACCAAAATGGAAAGAAAATAAAAATTTATGAGAACTAACAATGGAGGTGAATTTTTCCTTAAAGAGTTTGACTAGTTCTGCAAATAGTGTGGTATAGCATGGAAAAATACACCATATACACCCCAAAGTTGTATAAATGATGAACAAGATGTTGATGGAGAAGGATAGGAGTATGCTCAATGTTGTAGTATTGGCAAAAGAATATTGGGATGAATATTTCAGAAGTACATGTTATCTAAAGAATTGATCTTCCACATAGGATTTGGTCGACAAGACTCCTCATGATGTATGGTCTGGTAAAAATCCTTCTGTTTCACATCTTAGAGTATTTGGGTGTGATGATTTTGTTCATGGTCCTAAAGAGAAAATGAGAAAGATGGATAATAAAGTAGAGAAATGTATCTTTAATGGATATAAAGATGGTCTGAAAGGTTTCAAATTGTTGAATCATATAATAAGGAAAATAGTGTATAGTGAAGATGTGGTATTCAGAGAAGTTGAGAACACTTCCAATAATGAAGATGAATAAAAAGAAAAAGGACCAAAGAGACTGGAGTTTGAGATAAGGAATCGAGGATATGATTCAACTGAGGAGGAATAATCATCTAGATTAGATGATGAGGTGGAACCGTTACTCCATCCTTAAGGAGATATGGCCATGTAAGGAGGACAAATGAAAGGTATATTCCACTTTATTTTTGTTCTGGTTTGTTCTATCGGCTTTTAATGATGAGCCTATATTTGTTACAAAGGAGTTAATTTTGAAGAGTGCAAATCTGGAAGAAGACAATGGGATAAGAAATGGAGGCCTTGGAGAAAAATGAGGCCTAGGACTTGGTTGAATTTCATGATGGAAGGAAACTTGTTGGTAGAAAATGGGTGTTAAAAAATAAATTGAATGCACCAGGAAAAGTCAATAATTACAAGGCTCGTATGGTAGAAAAGGGTTATTCTCAGGTAGATGGAATTGACTTTGGTGATATATTCTCTCATGTTGTAAAATTGACTTCCATTAGATTCCTATTGTATCTTGCTGCAACGTTGATCCGTAGTTAGAAAAAATGGATGTAAAAACAATGTTCCTACATGGGGACCTGGAAGAAATAAGTCTACATAAAAAAATAAAGGATTTACAATAAAGGGTAAGAAAGAGCTGGTTTGCAATTTGAAGAAGTCCCTTTAAAACAGTCTCCAAGGATGTGGTTCTATAATTTTGACACATACATATTGGGACTGGGATTTGTGAGAAGCAAAGATGATCATTATGTGTATTGCAATAAGGTTGGAAAATATTTTTTTTATGTAGTGTTGTATGTCAACGGCATGTTTTTCGTTCGAAAAAACATGAAGGTTATCAAGGAGGTGAAAACATAGCTATCATCCAAGTTTTACATGAAGGATCTCGATGCTTCCAATTTCATCTTTGGGGTGTATATTAATAGAAATTGAGTAGAAAGGAAACTATGGCTAAACTAGAGAAAATATATTGAAACAATACTGCACATGTTTAATATACATAAATGTAAACTAGTAAAAGTACCTATTCCTATAGGTGTAATATTATCTATAGAACGGTGTCCCAATAATAAAGAATAAAAATAAGACATGCCTTTTGTTCCTTATGCTAGTGCATTTGGAATTTTGATGTATGCCATGGTATGCACTAGACCATACATTGCCCATGTAGTGGGACGCTTGAGAAGGTATACGTCAAAGCTAGGAAATCAGAATTGGACAACTGTGAAGAGGGTGTTCAAGTATTTGCATGGAACTATATATAGTGAAATTTGTTATCAAGGAAGAGCTAGACATGAAAAAGTATTGAACGTACATGGATTTGTTGATGCTAACTGGTCTGGAGATCTGTATTGTAGAAGAGCTACAAGTGGGTATGTATTTAACCTATTTGGAGTTTCTATCGGTTGGATGAGTAAGAAACATGATTTAGTGTAACTTTCAACTACATAATATAAATTCATGGCGACGACTCATGCAAATAAAGAGGTTGTATCATTGCAAATATTGTGTTCACACATTGGGTTTGAACAACAATATGTAAAGTTAGATTGTGATAGTAAGAGTGAAATATTTCTATCCATGAACCTTGCTTATCACTAAAAAATGAATAATATTGATGTGCAATATCAATTTGTAAGAGACATGGTTGAAATCAAGAAAGCGTTACTAGAGAAAGTTGAGACTGAAGAATGTTGCATATTCATTGACAAAATATGTGAGCACTGAGAAGTTCTCTTAGTGTAAAGAAGCAAAGGGGATTCGTGCCCTATATTCTTGATCCAATAAAATGGTGTCCCCCTATATGTAGAGAAAACAACAAGTGGGATATTGTTGGGTATGTGTTATATTATTTGCATGACTACTCACCTTCTTGCAGGGGTTCAAGGGTTGTTTTGTGGACTTTTTTTTCCCCAATTTTTGGTTATTTTCGACCAATGGTTTTTGACCCATTGTATTCTAATTATGATCTAAGAATTAGTGTTTCATAGGTTGGTAAATACCTATATATTCTATTGTAAATGGTTGAGTTAACACAATGAAAGTAACAATGAGAGCAGTGAATTTCTAGTTAAGTTGGGTTTCTCGGTTAAGGGTATCCAAGGTAAAATATCTGCGTAATGTGTGTGCACTATTGTTTTACTTTCTGGTTATGCTTAAGCATTGTAAGAATTTTACACTTAATCAAGTTTAGAACTAACATTCCAAGCACTTTGGTGAAGATTCCTGTAATTTTCTCATTCATGGAACAATGTCATAAATGGATTGTCTTGGAATATACATGATGTTGAATCAAATGGTACTTCATGTTGATGTGCTTGGTTTGATCATGTAACCTGGGATTCTCAGGAAAATTGATTGAAAAAGTTATTTCGATTAATAATGGAGTGGAATTCTCTTATTTCTCCTACAAATATTCAAGTGTCTTCCTGATCCACACAATCTCTTTCATTTCTTCTAAATAGTTCACATATTCTGCCTCTATTGTCGAATATCCTAGAACTTATTGTTTGTGTGATATCTAGGATACAGTTGTTGATCTAAGTCTCATTTTGTATCAAGAAGTGGACACTCTTTTCCCCTTTTCACCATCAAAGTATGAATGGGAGTATCCAATAATTTTGAATTCATCCACCTTAGATTACTTGAGTCCCCTTAGAGTATCATAGAACTATTTTAGCAACATACTAGTTTCCTTCACAAGGTTTGTGCAAGAACATTACATGATGCCAACAACATATAAATATAGGGTTTGGTGGTGGTAAGGTAGGTAAGGGTTGCCACAAGTTGTCGATACTTGGTCACATCCTTGAATTATTTTCCTTCATTTGATGTGAGCTTCATCTTTTGTTCCATTAGAGTTGAGAGAGGGTTGCATTCTATCATGTAAAATATATTCAACAATTATCCAAAATACTTATTGTTGGAGATGAATAAGTACTTAGGATGTTGATTCATGTAGATTCCTAAGTAGCAGTCAAGATGTCCCAAATCTACCATTTCAATTCCCTTCTTTAAATTATGGATGTAATATAATTTGCATTGTTCCATGTGATCATAAGGTAATCTACATGCACCATCATATACACAACATATCTTCCAACTTTATTTACAAATAGTGTTTCATCATCAATATTAAAATGTTTGAAATTTAACTTCATAAAATGCTTGGCTAGATTTTCATACCATGAGTGAGAATGCTTGTTTCAAATTGTACAATTACTTGTCGAGATTACATACCTGATGTTATTTCCCTTTCACAACAAATCCTTCTATTTTATACATGGAGACATTCTATTTCAAGGTATCCATTCAAGAAAGTTGGTATCCCATTTTGATGTGGGGGAGAATGTATCTTGATAGTCAATTCCTTCCTTCTGTGCATATCCTTTTTCCATAAGCCTTTCCTTGTCCTTGTCAAGTGATCTATATGATTAAATTTGTTCTTGTATACCCACTTGCATTCGTTTGGTTTGGTTCCAACTGGAGGGTCAACCAACTTCCAAGTTAAATATTTATGAGTGCATCAAACTCATTCTGCATATCTTCTTTCCACTCATAACAAGTAGCAACCTATTCAAAAGAAGTTGGTTCAAATTTAGTAGACAAATTCAATGCAAAATCAAATGAGACATCCATTTCTTCTACATCACCTAAGTTATCTGCATCTCCACCTTCTTCTTATCTAGTTGAACTTATTGTTCTCATCTTTACAACTTCATTCAGATGGAAATTTTTAAGTGTCTTTGTGGCCCATTTCAGAACTTTATGTGATGGCCCAGGTTGATTAGTTGGTGCTTCTTCATTTTCTTAAAGACCCAATCTTCCAATTCTTTGAATTAACTCATCTAGCTGAACCTTATGTTCAGGTGAAGTGGAAATAACTTCTTCCTCATGGGATTCTACATGAGGGGGTGTTGGTGCTTCAAAAGGAAATTCCATAGATTGATCCAAGATAGATCCCCCCTTTAATATGTGGAATTTCATTACCAACTTCATAATATGGCTTTATATGGGCAAATTTTTCCATACTATCAAGTTGTCTTTCAATAAACTCATCATTTTTATTAATTTCAAGAAAATGACGTCTCTGGAAAGAATAAAATTCTTGTTTACCTCATCATAAATATGATATTCCTTGGAGGTGTTTGAAAACCCAATAAAGTGCATTTTCGACATCAAGCACCAAGCTTGTCTCTTTGTTCCTTTGGTATCAAGGCATAGCAGGTGGAACCAAAAACCCCGAGATTCCTCACCAAAGGGATGCATCCATAACACATTTCATGCGAAGTATTTTTTTCAAGAACACATGTTGAACTTCTTTTTCTAAAATATACTTCACATAACACTGCTCCACCCAAAAATATTAGTTTGACATTCTTGAAAAACATCATTGAGTGTACCATATTCATGATGATTCTATTCATTCTTTTTTCCACATCATTTTGTTGATGGTTTTAAGGAACTATAGTTTGACATGTGATCCCATGGTGACTAATATATTCTTCAAAATCATTATAAGTGTATTCTTTTCCTTTATCCGTACGAAGTGTGCCAATATGAGATCATGCTTCATTTTCTATACATGCCCGAAAATTTATGAATCTTTGAAATGCTTCATATTTTTTCATTAACGAGTAAACCCAACACATTATAGTGTAGTCATCAACAAAGGTCATGATATATTTATTATCACTGGCAGAAGGAATAGGCATGGGTCAACATAGGTCAGAGTGAATCAAATCTAATTTTGTAAATTCTCTTGATTTTGACTAATGAAATGGTTTCTTATTATGTTTTCCTAGTCACACATGCATCACATTTTTTCATCTTCTTAAGAATGGTAGGAAAATAAAAAACACCATTCTTTTTCAACAAGTGAAGACCATTATAGTTTAAGTGACCATATCTAGCATTCCATAAAAGATTTTATGACTGAGTACATTATTCATGTTGAGATAGGTATGTTAAGTTTTATATGTTGTTATAGCTTAAGTCCTAAATTGATAAGCATTTAATGCATTTCCACAATAACAACATGTTGCTGTTGCAACTATCATCCCAATTTTTTTTTACTTTTAGGGCCCCCCTACCCTTTTAGTTTTTTAGAAAATCTTTGAAAGTCTATCTTTATCTTCCAAGAGTTATTTCATGACTTAATTTTTTTGCAAAAGAAGATTTATTTTCTTTTACCAGATGTATCGGATGCACTATTGAAAGTTCATCCAACGTATCGGAAGCGTAGTGCTCTAGCTACCTGATTCTCTTTGTCAAGTGCTTCCAAAAATTCTTTCGATACATCGGATGTACCTTGGTCTATGTTATTGGAAAACACTTGCTGATGCTCCCAGATGCTTAGTCCAAAGCCTTTCCGACACATTGGGTTTCCCTTGTCGTTTCCTTTTCCGATCTGCGCAAAAGTTTTGTTATGGTTCTATCTACTGTTTTGGCTGGCTGTTTCCGAGAATCTAGTGATGTTTCCCACTGATGCTTCGGATGCATAGTCTAATGCATATCCAATTTATTCTTGAAGTTTGTTCCGACGCCGGAGCGGCGTTAGTTGTTTGTCATACCGATGTGACCTCTAATATTTTTACTTGTCTTGGCATATTAGTTTTTAATTGCTCGATAGATGTTGGGCCTGTTATTTCTAGCCATCTGAGGCCTTCACGTCCACTAGAAGGATCATTTTTTATATGTTTTTGGTGCTAATGGGTTCCCTCCTGAGGATATTCCTTATGCTCACCCGCGTTAAAGCCTATAAAATCCTTAAGGGTTTTTTTCCACGGTTATTAGTTCATGGTATTGTTAGCCATTTGGAGATGAGGAGATGTCAATGTCTGAGCGATTTGTTAGCCACCAGGGATCATGCTTTTCCAAGTCATTTCAGCAATCTAGTTAGGATCTCATTACTTGTCTAATTACTTGGCGAATTTTTAGAATAGCTTGGTAGGGTTAGGTTTGCTTTCTCTTCCGTGGAGGGTATTTAAGTGCTGTGGTCAATTTATTGTGAAGCATTGCTTTGTTTGGTTAGCTAGGGCTGCTGTTTCATTTACCTACCCCAACTGTTGTTTCCTATCTCCTACCATGGGTTTTGTTCTGACAGTCGATGGTAGAGGGAGGGCAGTGGGAAGATGATCGTTTCTCCATCTGCACCACTCCCTCATTTCATTAATCAGAATATGGTAGTATTGCAGTCATTGGCTGGTGAGAAGAGGCATTTGCAGAATGTCGTGGAAGGATTTTCCTTTTAGGGTAAAAACCCTGGTTATTCATGGAGAGACCAATGCTATTCCAAGAATTTTCAGGTTTTTCCTTTCTCATTGACAGTGTTGGAAATTGATAGGCTCTGAGAGATGTGTTACTGTGATGAGATCCTAAGGACCGGTGTCATAGAGTCGATGCCTGTGAACCTTGTCCTTTCCGCCCCTAGAAAATTTTAAGCATATTGTGTGTTTTATTTTCATGAGAGCATGTTTAGGGTAGACACAGGGATTTAGTCATTATGTATCATGATGATTCGGTAAAGGAATTTTTGGTTAAAATTGATTTTTGGTTTAGTATAGAGTTTTTCAAATTGCAATTATATGTTTGGAATAGATTGAATCTAACATGCTTTTGTATTATCAAAATAGTCTCATCATCCATATAGCAACATGCCTCAGAAGCAGAAGAAGAAGGCGCAAGCTGTGGACAAAGAACCAGAGATAAAGATCATAACCCGAGTTGAGTTTATATGAAGATACCAAAGTTGTCATAGGTATCAAACCTGAGTACAAATGGGGTGGAATCTACCAAACGATCACCAATCAAAGCATCCCAAATGTAGGATTGGAATATTTACTGATATATGGCAATATAGAGAGGTCAACAATCATGAAATTTTCCACGCATCTAGAACTTTTTCCATGTTCAGAAGTAATAGGATGGATCCTATCGAGGGTTGATGTAACAAAAATGATTTTTATCTAATACTGAAGGACAGGGTTATGTTTCTTATAGACCAGATTATGTATCTATGGCTTATAAGCTACCAATGCCCCAGACCTATCTCACTAAATGATGGTTAAAAGAACTTAATGTGGAGGTGGTGGAAAGTTTCAAAAGAATGATGGTTCCTGGAAATAATTTTCACACGAGGCCGTACGGGGAGTATGAAACTACGAACCTTTGCGCTCCCTATATATTAATAGAATTGATGTTGAATAGGATCTTTGGAAGAGAAAATGGGAATAATCTAAAACTGAGTTGGGTACCTGTAATATTCTTTGTGGCCACTTAAGGCACCATTTTCAATTGGGAAAATATAGTGTCTAACAGTCTGTCCTCATGCACAAGTGCAACACTGGGGGGAGTCTTGCAAAAGAAATCAGAGTTCTATATGAGCTCAGTTTTGATCAACTGTATTTTGTGCACACAGCCATTCCTAGCTTTGAAGTGGCAATGGGATAAGGCCAAGTCTCCTATATATGCTACATATCAGTTGTTGTGGGAACACAAATATTTCAATCACTATAAGAGTATTTGTGAAAACTTCATAATGCCACTATACATGTTAACATTCCTTGCTGAGTGTGATTTCATGTCAAAAGAAACCTTGAAGATTGTATAGGATAATGGGCATTATTACCTGACAGAGGAAGGTCTGTATCTGAGGATGTTTGGAGAAACGAGGGCCCCTTCTCTTTTTCCAAAATACGCAATGGATTATGTTATTCACAAGGAAGTAGTAAGGAAACTTTACATTGATGGGGTTGGTAATTTCCTATTTGAACAAAAGAAGGTTGTGTATCCCCCAGTCCCATTTTATCTAGGAATTTATAAGTTCTCCAAAGTGAAGAGTGCATCAAAATTTTTAAAGGAGTTAGAATACTTTCACTTTGGAGAGATAAGTTCCATAGGAATGATTCTGAGGATAAAGTTTCTAATTATTGTGCTGCAGAAGGAGTGCATTTTGAGTATGCAAACTACTGGGATAAGAATGAAGAAAGTTTCTGAAATGCACGCAATATTACATCTTTGAGGAGGAGATTTAAGCAAAATATAACTACGATAGGTGGAAAGGGAAAAGATATCGAGCATAATAAGAAATAGGAGGAGGAAGATACTAAGAAAATACAAGAGGAGGCACTCAGGCTATCACAAGAAGTAGAACAGTGGTTGGTAGTAGAAGAAGAATAAAAAATAAGATCCAAAGAAGAAGCCAAGAAAAGGTTAGCAGAAGAAGAAATTACGAAAAAGAATCTCAAAAAAGGCAGGGAGAGGGTGAGAGTTTAAGACTGGAAGCAGCTGACAAAGAAAGAGAACATGCAGAGAAAGCAATTGAAGAGCTTTAACAAAAGGAGCAGGAGGAACAAGATCATGCAAATTTGGAGAAAACTCAGTCTTATGATGATCCGATAGAATCCTATGTTCCTTCTAGTAGCACCATATAATAAAATCCATCTCTGACATTAGGGATTGAACTAATCCCTTTTATCCATCCCAAGAAGAAGAGGGGGCCGATTTGAATACTATTTTTTACGACAGGAATAAAAAAATAATTGTCATGAGAACGAAGAAGAAAGTGGACACCGGAGAAAAGCATGGAGTCATGGTGACTGAGAAGACAATTGTTCATGGGGCTAACAAAGATCCAAGACTTATGGAAAGGGTAGGTGTAGCCTCAACCCTAGATAATTAGGATAATGTTGATAAAATAATGATTGATTTGGAACAATATTAGAAGAAGATTGATCAAATGAAGGAAATGCTAAAAAGGGAAAGAGGTGAAGGTCAAAGTCTGAAGAGGAAGCATGAATATGTGCTCAGTAAGATTGAGAAGTCAAAAGAGGCATTCCAAACTTTACAATCTAACAAGGATGCTCTATTGTTATCAGTGAAAATCATTGAAGGAGAGAAGAAAGACCTCGAGAAGTAGATTGTGGAAGAAATACAGAAAGGAGATACATCGAACAAAAGAGTAGAGGAGTTGGAAGCTCAAAACCTTTTACTTTTAGAACAACTGTAAGTGGAAAAGGAGAAACAAATGGACATCACTCCATTCTGGAATCAAGCCTCGATGCTGCAAAAATAGATAAATCAAGTTTTGTTGAGCCTTGCAGGGGATATGTATAGAGTTAAGCAAATTGAGGACAAATTGAAATAGCTAGAACTCAGCTCAACACAATTCCGGAGAAGATTATCATATGTGGTAGAGATTGTAAAAAATCATTTAGCATGGATAGAAACCCATTCAACCTTTCCAGCTAACATGCCTCAGAAATATGCAGGAAGTCTTAAGATGGAGGTAGCCATACTGAATTTTGGTTTTAGAATGGCGGTCAGATTAAACACCGCCATTGAGAAAACTATTGAAAAGTGTGCCGAATTTTACAAAGGCATACATCTAGTTCACAATCAGTGCATGATTCTAACAGACTCCCAGGATCAAGTTTTCCCAGTCACGGAAGAACATCTAAAGAATTTGTAGAAGAGACTGCAAAAAGGAGAAGAACGTATATCCAGGCTCGAAGCTATTAGTGAAGAAGACATCAAGATTTGGATTATACAAGAATCGGGTCACAAAATAAAGTTGGAATAATATTTGAGTCAGAGTACACCCAAGGTGAAGGAAATTGAATCTCAGTTGTCAAAGCATGAGGTGGCATTTTGTGTATTGGAACCTGCAGAGTACCAGGTCATCAGTGAACAAGCACAAGCTTGGGGCATTTTTGTCAAGACACCAACTGGGCCCACTTCATTTTGTCTTATTCACAAACTGAAGATTATTTTATATTTGTATTTATTCCTTTCTAAGTGCATGTACTAGAGGACAATTTTTTGTAAAAGAAGAGTCGAGGAAGCCCAAAAGGATGGAGAGAAACTTAGGAGTCATTTTGTTTTTTTTGTATAAGTAGATGTTGAAGGGAATTTTCCATGCTATATTTTTGTGAAGTTTATTGTAAGAATAACTACTTCCTTTTATAATAAAGAAAGCTATATTTTTCTACTGGAGAAGGAGCTGTGAAGTTTCAAATGCATACTGTAGATTGGCTGAATGTTGAATTATTTATGTTTCAGCTTATTCTATGAACTGTGAGATCATTTTGATTTATGAATTACTTCCATGTTATGAATGATTTTCTATTATTTTATGAAACTTATGCATTATATTGAGTGATGATTTTTTTAACCAACAATGAGCTATCTCTATGTTTATCTTTCCATGCGTATTCCGGTATTCTGAATTATGAACAGCTATCTGTAATATTATTTATGCATGTTTTACAGTACATTACTCATCATTAAATATAATATTGCTCCCTAGGGATAGGTTAGATAGAATTAGTTAGCTTAGTGTAGTTGTTATTTGTTTATTATTTAGAAGCAAAAGGGGTAATAAGATGAGAGGTAAGAACCTGCACATCACATTGTGAACTCTTTTCTTTCTCTATTGATTACACTTAGATTAGGAACTTGCATATCATATATAAAATAAATAAAAAATATACTTAAATAGTGGACCGGGCCGCAACCAGTAAAGAAATATTAAACCATTACTTGACCTACGATAGCCGGACCATAAACCGAATGGATTCCCCATATCAAACAATAACGAGCTATTTGGGAACGTTTATTGGGAATAATCCCTATTGTTGTTACCTAGGATTTTCTAGGCCTCAACACAACATAAAGAGGATCACTGAAAGAATATAATCACAAGGTACACAACAATTTTTCCTGGGAAACCCAAAAGGGAAAAAACCCATCAAAACTTCCTCAATATAGATTACTGGAATGCAATGACCAAAGAAGAAGGTCTCATAAGAAAGAGAGACCAAACCCCAAGCATGAGAGACAAAACACCAAATACATTTGTCCTCCTCCTTCTTTGTCCTTCCTTCTTTCTCTCTCTTGCACAATACATGAGTGAGTGAGTGTGTATAAATGAGGGAGGGAACCTCCCTATTTATACTAATTTCTCAATTGACATTTTACCCTAACTAGGTCAACCTCTCAAAATGACAGGGCTAACCTATGTAGGTAAACTCTTAATAATAATTATATAATTATTTCTAGGTACTATTGACCTGACTTACAATGGAGGGATTACCTCATGAATTTTACATGATCTCTTACATTAGTGACATTTCTTGAAGGAGTAATAATAATAATGTAAAGTACAAGTAGAATATCCTTTGAAGTTACATTATTTCAACACTCCCCCTTAACAAGAAGGGTATTCTACTAATAACAACAACAATTGGTGTGTCTCTACACAACATCATCAGAAGGAGGGAGGAAGCATCATCAACATCATCATTTGGAACATTGTCTGGTCCATATATAGATCATATGAAGTTTTGAACAACATCATCATCTATAACATGGAGATGGAGTATCATCACCTACAACATGGAACTATAGCAACATCATCTGTATCATGGAACTAGAATATCATCATATGTAGTATGGGGATGGAGTGTCATCATGTAAAACATGGAACTGGATCATAACCTATAACATGGAACTAGAGCATCATCATCATCTGCTGGAACATGATCATATACAACATGGAGCTGGAGCATCATCATCTTCAACATGGAACTTGATCATCACCTACATCATGGAGCTGGAGAATCATCATCGTTTGCATCAACATAGAATTATGATAACATTGTCATCATCATATTCAGTACAAAAATTGATACATCACTAATAATGACAACACGAAGCTGTCTCATCAATATAAATATGGAATAACAACAACAACAACATCATGAGGTTGAATCATCATCATAAATATAGAATAACACAAACTACGACAACACGAGGCTAGATCATCAACATAAAGTTGGAATAACAACAACAATGACAACACGAGGCTAGATCATCAACATAAAGTTGGAATAACAACAACAATGACAACACAAGGCTTGCTCATCAACATAAAGCTGGAATAACAACATATGACAGGTATAACAACATCATCATTAACAACTCAAGGATATAGTATCATCTATTATAAAAAAAATGATGCATGTGTATCAACAACCATCATGATCCTTCCTTTTCAGAATTACATAATCATGGAAAAAACTAATGATCCTTTCCTTTCATAATTATGGGATCATGGGAAACACTGTTGATCCTTTCCTTTCGGAATTAAGGGATCATGGACAACACCTTTGTGGTGATCATACGATCCTTCCTTTTAGGATTATGGGATCAATTATTTATAGAGCTTCCAATACTGATCATATCTAACACATACGTATATAGGATGTTCTTTGCTTTTGGAGATGCATGATCAAGTACAACATGGATGATCCTTCCTTCTGAAATTGTGATATCTCCAACCAACATTTTAGCTGATCCTTCCTTTTGGAATTACGATATCAAACCAACATCCTGGATGATCCTTCCTTTTGGAATTGTAGGATCAATCCCATTAACAAACATCTTGGATGATCCTTCCTTTCAGAATTATAGGATCAAGTCCATCAATCAACATCTAAGATGATCCTTCCTTTCAGAATTATGGGATCAAGTCTAACATGGTCAAAATTTAAGACGATCATTCCTTTCATAATTAAGGGATCAAGTCTAATGATGATCAATCCCAATTGAGATACTTGTTGTGATCATGATACCATAGTATCATCAATACTACTCCCCATTTCAACAGAATTCCTTACGGACAACACCTAGCTTGTCTCGGAAGTGTTCAAACTTCACACGAGACAAAGTCTAGTCAACACATATGCAACCTGCTCATATGCGCACACATATTGGAGTTTTATAGCTCCCTTCTGCACCATGTCATGAATGTAGAAGTACCATATTTCTATGTGCTTCATCTTACCATGGAACATAGGGTTCTCTGTCATCTTCATGCAGCTTTGGTTTCCACATAGAATCACGGTAGAATCCATCTCCAGATTGAATATATCTTAAAACAACTTTTGAAGACATATGTATTCACAACTGGTGGAACAAGATGAAATATATTTCGCTTTTGCAGTGCTGAGAGAAACATTGGATTGCTTCCTACTTAGCCATGATATCATGGCCGACCCTAGATTGAAACATCCTCCTGAAGTGATCTGTCTATCTAAGACACTTCCTTCCCAATATGAATCTGTATAACCATACAGTTTGAAGTCATGAACTCTAGTATAACTGAGACCATAATCTACCATACCTTTCAGGTTCATCATCACATGCTTTGAATCTATGAGGTGAACGTGTTTGATCTCAATATGATACTGACTCAATCTATTTATAAAAAAGCATATATCTAGTCAAGTATTCGTCAAATACATCAATGAACTAATGATTGGTCTGTATAACGTCACATCCACTAATTCCAATGAAGCATAAACCAACAACTTCAAGTGTGTATCCATGGGTGTGGCCATGGAGTAAATTCCAACCTGTTAAACCTTTTCAGGATTTCTACTGTATACTTCCATTGGTTAATGAATATTCCTTCCAGGCTCTACTATACTTCAAGACCTAGAACATAATGCATCAAGTTAAGGTATTTCATCTCAAATTATGCAGCAAGCTTCTTCTTACACTCTGAGATTTACTTCCCATTACCTGTCAGGAATAAATCATCCACATACAACAACAATATGAAAGGTTCATCATCCATAACCTTGAAGTAAAGGTTAGGATCAACCTTACTTTTGGTAAATCCCAAGCTCATCAGAAAATTATCGATTCTTCCATACCAAGCTCTTGGAGATTGCTTCAATCCATACAGAGCCTTGTTCAGCTTACAGACATGTGTCCTTCTGTCTTTGAACTCAAAACCTTGTGGATATTTTATGTACACTTCTTTTTCAATAACATGATTTAGGAAGATTGTTTTTACATCCATATGGTGTAACTTCCATTTCTTCTTGGTTTCAAGTGCCATGATGTTTCTGATATAAGTGTACCTTGATATAAGAGAAAATGTCTCTTCTTAATCAATTCCTTCCTTTTGAGAGAATCCACGGGCCACAAACCTGGCTTTGTATTTCTAAATACTTTCATTGGTTATATATTTTATCTTGTAGATCCATTTGAAAGATACCACACTTTTATCTTTTGGTTTGGGAACAGCTTCCCACACATCATTCATCATTATGGATTGGTATTCTTCTGTCATGGATTATACCCATTCTCTCTTTTGAACAACCGCTTCAAAACAAGTATTTTGTTGGTCTACAAGATCATACATCAAAGCCAGATAACTAGGAAATGGATTCAGGATTCTTGCTCTTCCTTGAGTAGCCTTCTGGAGCACCATACCTTTCTGCTTCTTGAATAATCTCATGAGCCCAATATGTCTTTCTCTTATGGGATATATTCATGTGGGGAGGTTCTTGGGGCTCCAACATATCATTATATTCTAGAATCGCATGATCGGGAGAAGGTGCAAGTTCTTTCATTGGTTCTGCAGCTATGGGAGCTACAACTTCTTCATATGTTTCTTCAAGTTGGCACTTTCTTGATTTATTGAGAGTTGTATCTTCATAAAAGGTTACATCCCTACTAATTTCCATATGATGGTAACCTGGTATACATATTATGAAGGCCTTGGAGGCCTCACAGTATCCAACAAATATCCGTTTTTTTCCGTAAGGATCCAACTTGGTTCTTTTCTCTTTTGGAATATGAACAAACACTTGACAACCAAATATCTTGAGGTTTCTTACCTCTGGTTTCTTTCCTGTGAAAATTTATTTAGGGGTTTTGAACCCAAGTGCACTATGGTATCTTATGTTTTGGACATATACTATTGTCCTTGTTACTTCAACCCATAAGTGCATAGGAAGATCTTAATCATTGATCATTGTCTTCACTGCTTCCATAATGGTTCGATTCTTCCTTTCATCAACACCATTCTATTTTGGATTATAGAGAGTGGTAAGTTCTGCTTAATCTTAAAATATTTGCATAAGTTTCCAAATTAATTTGGAGTATACTCCTCCATTATCTAACCTAAGTCTCTTGATATTTATTTCTGAAAGATTCTCTACCAAGGATTTGAATTCCTTGAACTTTCCAAACACTTCATCTTTCGATTTCAAAAAGTAAACCCAAGTATTACGAGAATAATCATGAATGAATGTTACATAATTTACATAACCACTTAAATATGTTGAGGGAATTGGACCACATACATCGGAGTGAATACGTTCTAATATTCCTTTTGACTTGGTATCTCTCTTCGGAAATGGATTCCTTGTGTTCTTTCCTTTCTCACAACCTTTACATACTCCTTTATGATCAATCTGGTGGACCTGTGACTACCTTTATCACATATGGAAAGGATTTGAAGTTTATGTCAGCAAGCCTTCTATGCCATTGTTCACATGGATTTGCAGTATCATGAATCAAGGCCACTTCTGTGTGACCTTTTAATTTATACGTCCCACCTTCTTTTGTTCCAATGACAGATGCATCTTCTAGATATTTACCTCTAGGCCACATAAGAAATTCACCATCTATAAAGGAAAACCTGAATCCTTTCTTATCTAAGGATGAAATAGACAGTAGGTTCTTCTTCAAGCAAGGAATATATAGCACATCCTTCATCTTTATCAGGGTTCTTGAATCAATCTTGTATGTGGCTTATCAAATTCCCTTGATGGGATATTGATAGTCATATCCAAGTGAAACTTTCTGAGGAGAGTCCTTTTGTTCAAAACTGGAGAGAGTCTTCTTCTGACCTATCATGTGCTTTGAAGCACCACTATCAATCATCCACGTGTCAGTTCCCGGTGTCAAGGACTCAGATAGAGCATATAATAAAATATATTCTTCAACTTCTTCCTTTTCTAACTCCTTGGGAGGATATTGTTCTTCTTCTAAACGAGCATGATGTATCATTTTGTTCTTCCTCTTATATGATTCTTTTCTTGTTAGAAAATTTCTGGCAATGTGTCCTATTTTATCACAATGGTAACATTGATAAGAGGATAAATCCTAAGTTCTACTTGAAATCTCCTTTTTTTTTCTTTTCATTTGAAACTTCGTGGGAGGACAAGAGCCTTATGAGTTTCCTTCTTGAAATTATGTTTTCCTTTTTTTCTTATAGTATGAGTAGCTAGAGCATGGTCATTATCATTCTCTTCTGGAATGAGTCCTATTATGTACTTCCAAGCACAAAATATTTCTATTCCTTTCAACTTGTCATTAAGCTTAATGCTTGGAGACATCTTGTCCCGAAGAATAGAAAATGATAAAAAAATTGAAATTTATTACAAATGAAAATTTTACTTACCAAAATGTGTGGTTGATTGAGGCGAGTATTTTGGTATAGTTATTTTCTGAAGAATCCAAATTCTAACCCTTGAAACTGGACTTCCAAGATTTTGGACTGTAGTTTCTGGATTTCTGGTTTTTTGGTTCCAAGCCAAACTAGGGATTGAATTTTCGGAGGATATTACCACCGAAAAACTTTGATCTTTGTGCCAAAATATGTTCCTAGGGGGGCGCACTTCCCCATTTCACATGCACTGAATAATTCCTCTTTAGTAGAAAACCCTAAATTTCTTATCCGAAGAAGGAGAGAGAGATTTACCTAGTGAAAGCTTCTCTTTTCAGGATAGCTCTAATACCATGTTAAATTTTATATGCTGATATATATTAAGTACTAATTTGATAATCATTTAAAACATTTTCACAATAAAAACATAAATAGGATCATTGAAAGAAACATAATCACAAGGTAACACAACAATTTACCCTGGGAAACCTAATAAAACTTCCTCAATATATATTACCAGAATGCAATGGCCAAAGAAGAAGGTGTCATAAGAGAGAGGCAGACCAAACTCCAAGCATAAGGGCCAAAACACCAAAGACACTTGTCCTCCTACTTATTTTTCCTTCCTTATTTATCTCTCTTACGCAATACATGAGTGAGTGAGTGTGTATAAATGAGGGAGGGAGCCTCCCTATTTATACTGATTTCTCAATTGACATTTTACCCTAACTGGGAAGACCTACCTGATTAAACTCACAATAATAATTATATTATTATTTTCTGGGTACTATTGAGCCAAATTACAATGGAGGGTTTACCTCATGAATTTTACATGACCTTTTACATTAGTGACATCTCCCGAAGGAGGAATAATAATAATAATAATGTAAAGTACAATTAGAATATTCTTCGAAGTTACATTATTTCAACAAGGTAGGAAAATTTGTGAACTATTACATATGAACCTTTCATATTTGTTAGAACACCATACTACCTAGTACCATGGTCACATACCACCTAGGACATACTTACATTCATTTTCACTTATGTTGCATAGTACAAACATTGGTTATGTTGGCTTCCTAAGGTAATTAGGGGTTTTGGACCATTAAATTGCCCCAAGGCCCACATTTTTATCATTTAGGAGAATGAGATCCCTCATTAATCATATTTTTATCTCTTGGGGTGCTCACACTCCTTAAAACATGGAACCGGTTTGACCAGAGGTGCCCATGCATTGTATTTGAGTATTTTTGGCTATTTTGACCATTTATTATTGTCTAGAGACACTCCCACTCATCCATACACTCCAACACACCTAGAATACCCTTATTTATGAGTAAGCATGTTTCCCCAATGTTCACATTGCCATTCATGACCTTTTGAAGTGGTTTGGGAGCTTATTGGTCCACCTAGGGGGGTTTGAGGTCCAATCTAAGCCTGCCACATGTATGCCACCAATTTTCCTCCAAAGGATAAAATTTTTATCCTATTGTATTATATTAATGTTCCACACATATTTATATGTTGGAATATAACATAAATCAGAGTCATTGGTACAATTTTTGTGTGTTATTTTGCCTCTTTTAGCACTGTTTCAACGTACGTTTTGTCAAATTATTTGTTGTGAGGATTCCCTTAGCTTATATATATTTCCATGAATTATAATTTCACATGGTATTATATATATTTGGAGCTACAAGTCGAATTTAGAGAGTTAATAGGGTTTCGAATTGAAATCTAGGGTCTCCTCTAGTAGATTTGAGAGTTTGCATTACAGGTTGTTCAAGTGTTCTTTTGTCACTTTGTGCGTAACAATGAATGGAGAATTATCATGTTACCTTTATCACTAATTGATATCGATAGGTCTCTATAGATTTACCATGGGGATAGAAAATGAGCTAAACTCAGCTATTGAGAAGTCTAAGTATTTCAACAGATTGGATTAAGCGTTTGAGATAATTTGTCTAAGTATTTATAGGTATCTATTATTTCATGTATAAAGTCTCACAACACCAAATGATATGTTCCTCGGGATTGATTTATTGTTTTGGAATACTGATGAGCTGAGAGGACACCAACTTGAAAATGAGTTGATCACTTTGAATCCAACTCACTTTGAGACGATCCGGGATTTCTTCACCAAGTTCAAATCTTTGGTACTTCAGTTGAAATAATGTGGCATTGAAAATAAGGAATATAAGATGATATTGTCCATACTTTTGAAGCTAGGTCTTGAATATTTAGCATTTTTTTTACATTCCACTCATGCAAGTTAGCAGTTCAAAATTGGAGAATGCCATATTTGGTAGACTTAATGGAGTATTTGACTCAAGAACAAGATAAATTGGTTCAAATGGTACCATAAAATCCACCAAGGATTAAGCCCCTATTTCAGGTGTTTTGAATCAAGGAAAGGGAAAGAATAAGCCCAAGGATTTGAAGCAGTAAGAGAAAAGAAGCAGGAGAAGCCCAAATCTTCTGATGGGGGTTCAAATCCTAGAAAGGACAAAGGAAATAAGAAAGAGAAGACCAAATACACTTACTGTAAAAAAGTTTGGAATATAGAGATTGCATGCATGAATAAAACCATTCACATGAAATCACAAATCCCTTAGAGGAACAACATTCCTCTTTTAGATGGTGCAAGGAAGAAAGAGGGAGGTTCAAATTCTGAAAACAAGGATAGAGGCCATGCATTGGTTGTTGGTTCTTCTGACTCTTCCTCCTTCCTCATAGATTTAGGTGCCTCAAGGAAAATGGATTCCACACAAGACTCCTTCTTGTCCCTACATCCATACAGTGGTCCATTCATCCTCATGGGTGATGACTCTGATATCTCAGCCAAAGGGATTGGAGGGATCAACCTTGATAATGGGTACTTCAACAATGTGTTGTATGTGCCCAATCTTGCAGAAAACCTACTCTTTGTCTATCAATTGAAACATACAGGTTCGGCCAAGAGAGTGACATGCACTCAAGATAATGTGGATATTTCAGAAATTTCTACAGGAAAAGTTGTTGCAAAGGGTATCACATATCATGAGTCAAGAATGTACAAGTTTTCACAGTTTCTTCCTTACTCCTCAGGGAATGCGCTGTTAGAGATAATGCCTAATTATGTGGGATTGGTTTAGATTTTATAGGAGATAGTTGAGATATTCTCAACCTAAAACTCCATGCTTATAATCAGTTGGATCTAACTCCAACTATATGTACCTATTGTATCTCTGTTTAATATCGTGCAATACAATCTATGTTTGTGTGTGTATCATCTATGTAATGGATGCTCTTCCAATTTCTAAGTTGGTATTAGAGCACATGAGGAGCCGTAGAGAAGCCAAAGTGCTATCATCGTGGAAAGCTTGGAGCTGTGAGCTGTACGCCGAGAAGAAGTGAGACACCATCTTTGGAGTTGTGTGGGTGAAAGGATATGCCACTGTATTTTTTATTAAGTTGTGTTGAATGTTATCAAATTGTTGGAGGATAAACGCCATATGCTACTATGTTAAATACTGAAGAATTTGATTGCTGCTATCTTTTTCTGAAGGAAGGATCGTTGCAGAGAGGAGCCATCAAGAAGTCACAGTAACTACAGAGGAAGGATAATTTACAACTACAACAAAGGGAAGCCCTAGTGTCACGTCCCCAACCCTTCCAACCGGTGAAGAGGACGCAATGCCATGGAGTTAACCATCCGGGCCAAGAGCCTCATGAACATGTGAAGACATAAATTGCTAAAATAGAATGTTGAAATAAAACAATTTAAAGTAAGCATGCATACATGATTATATATCATACATAGATGCAAACACTTATCATACGCAGCGGAAACACACACATTCATACAAGCATTCATTCAACATGTTCATCATGATCATTAACAGAAATATGGTTGCAGAAGTAAAATGAGCAAGATCACTTATCTTATCAAGAACTCATTCCGCAACCAGCTACGTCGCTGCAATGTTCCACCCAACCATAGGCCAACATGATCCTTAATCTCTCAGCAGCGCTGTCACCCCCGAGCTGGGCATGATCCTCCAAGGAATAAGGGAACTAGCAGGCTTACACATAGCCAAGGATACACAAAACATAGCCAAGCCAACACATTTGGGTTTATCAGGCCATCCGGGAGTTGGGAAAGGCTAAATGCTAAGCTGGTGAGCTCATTGCAGAGTTAGGAACACCTACACCAGAACTAGCCTAACTTCTAAGAAACCCACACACACCCAACACAAGGAATCAACCCCTTCTCTGCTACACAGTCCCTCAGGCCCTGCATTCCATTCCAGTGCTATTTAGGGGTTATGGAGAAGAAAGCCATCCCTCTAGCCCTATCTATGTGGTTTCCAGCCACCAGTTTTATCAAGAAAACCAATCCCCCATCCCTGCTCCCTACACAGTCCAAAGACCAACCATTGCACACTTGCAATCAATCAGCTGTCACAGCTTAACAGGGAAAAACAATTCCTGGGTAGTTCTTGGCCCTATCATGGCCAAAATGACTCCCCGTGAATTACACAGTCCCAAACGTATCAATGAACGTGGGAAAACAACAATCCCAAAACAATAACAGTGAGCACAGCTCACAACATGGGGAAAACGACTCTATCAATCCACAGCAGCCCCAGAGCGCAACAACAACACAGTCACAGGGGAGAATCAACAGTCCCAAATGAAGCCAATGAACATCACCCACGACATGGGAAATACAACAGTCCCGAACGTGACAACAACACAATCAAAACATGAGGAATGACAACATGTTTTACACAATTGAAGTCACCAGGAAAACTTACACAGACCCGCTGAGAAAGAAATTACAGTCTCCTGACATGTGCGTGAGTAACAGTAGCGCAACACCCACAAATCAGTCCGTGAGGGAAATCCTGTGCATGAGCATGAGCAACTTCCGCTCCTGTGTGAGGATGAACAAGAATCCTAGCTTGTGCATGGATGAACAGATAGATCGGAAGGAACGAACAGACCACAGAGATCCTGCATAGTGGAGGGTGCATGAGTAACAACAGCGCAGTCGTGGAGAGAGAGCAGTAGTCTGTCTGCAGAAGTGATCGCAGTGGTTTTCCTTGCCATTGTGAAGTCAACTGCTGGGTGGAGTGTGCGTGTAGGCATGGATTGACAGTCCTTCCACCCCACTCCCAAAATCAATAACTGCCTCAAACACCAGCAACAATTTTTAATGGAGGTGGTTGGGTAAGACAAGGGAAGGTGACACACATGGGTTTCTCCCTCATTGGCCAAGGTTTAACAATTCCCCACCCTTATCCTTGTGAGAATCATGCCCCTTCTCAATTTAGTTGCCGTAATCGTAGCTGGTCGGGTTATTTAATTAAATATGCATATGTACATGATGACAAAGCTTAGTATCTATGCCGCATGCCCCGATACACCATCAGTGACAATTTCAACCTGAAACATAGCATAACCAATCAATGGTGGGGCCTTGGCCTTGAGCTCCACACCATGATCGTTTACAATATATACATCATATACATCTAATGCAACGGGGTCAAAACCGGGGTGTTACATTCCCCTCCCCCTTCAATAGCACTGTCCTCAGTGCTTTACAAAATTGAACAAAATGCTACACTGGTATCGCCTTAGTGTTCCACAGAATTGAACAAAAATGGATGTGCCAATCGCATGGCATCCTGCAGCTCCCATGTAGCCTCTTCAGGTCCGTAGTGCTCCCATTGCACCTTTACCTGACCTATGGCTCGATTTCGGAGCATTGTGACCTTCCTGTTGAGGATGCACAATGGCTCGATTCAGAACTCTCCCTCGGGTTCCACCTGAATCACATCCCAATTTATCACATGGTTAGGATCATGTACATATCTCTTAAGCAAAGAAACATGAAAAACATTATGAGCTCTAGTGCTAGAAGGAAATGCAAGTCTATATGCAACTGGCCCTATTCTTTCAAGCACTTCAAACGGCCCACAATATCTAGGTGACAACTTGGCACAACTTCTAAGATTCAAGGAACTCTTCCTTGCCCTCACTCTGAGGTAAACATGATCCCCAACACTGAACTCCCTGTTCACCCTATGCTTATCTACATAGCTTTTCTGTCTATCCTGTGCTACTTTCAGCTTCTACCTGATCTTTACAACCTCTTGCTCCATTTCCTTGAGCAATTCTGGTCCAAGAACAATCCTGTTCATTGGATTGTCCCAAGTCACTGGTGTCCTACACCTTCTTCCATACAAAGCTTCATATAGACTCATCCCCAAGGATTCCTGCTATCCATTGTTATAAGCAAACTCTACCAAGTGCAAGTAATCTTCCCACTTTGTGGGTTTGTCCATCACATACATGTGAAGCATGTCTTCAAGCACCTGATTAACTCTCTCGGTCTGACCATCGGTCTGAGGATGGTATGCAGTGCTGAAGTTTAGCTTTGTACCCAAATCTGCAAACAACCCCTTCCAAAATTTGGAAGTGAACTTGACATCCCTGTCAGAGACTATTGCCTTCGGCAACCCATGCAATTTGAATATCTCCTTCATGAAGATCTTTGCAATGTCATCAGTCTTATGAGTAGACTTGACCGGTATAAAATGTGTTGCCTTTGTCAACTTGTCCACCACAACCATGATAGAATCATGTTGTCTCCAAGTCATTGGCAATCTTGTAATAAAATCCATGGAAATAACTTCCCATTTCCATTCCGAAACTGGCAAAGGCTGCAACAAACCTGCTGGATGTTGATGCTCAACCTTTACCTGCTGACATTTCATACACCTGGAAATGTACTCAGCCATATCCCTCTTCATTCCTGGCCAAAAGTACTGCTTTCTAGCTGTAGCAATTGTCTTTTGATATCCTGGGTGACTAGAATACGGAGCTTGATGGATTTCATCCATAACAACTCTCCTCAATCCTGCTACATCTGGAATATAATTTCTACCTTTATAAGGGAGAATTCCATCTTCTTCCAATTTATATCCCTCATACCCCTTTTCAAGACTTTGTTGCTGCAATTTGTCTTTTACCTGCTCATACAATTCATCTTCAGCAACATGACTAACAATCTGCTGCCTCAAATCTGATTGGAAAATAATAAGAGATGCCACATGTATTTCCTGCACCTTCCTGCTGAGTGCATTAGCTATCCTATTTTCCTTTCCCTTTATGTGCTTGATTTCAAAATCAAACTCACATAAAAATTCCAACCATCTTGCTTGCCTAGCATTCAGAGTAGGTTGATCAAATAGATACTTCAGTCCACAATGGTCTGTTCTGAGTTCAAATATTCTACCCATCAAGTAATGTCTCCACATCTTGAGAGCATGTAATATGGTTGCAAGCTCTAGATCATGAGTGGCATAGTTCTTCTCATGCTCCTTCAACTTTCTTGACTCATAACATATCACATGGTTGTCCTGCATAAGGACTCCTCCAAGCCCTTGTCCGCATGCATCAGTACATACCACAAAATCTTTCACTGGATCTGCAACCTTCAATACTGGTGCACTGGTGAGAATATCCTTCAACCTCTGGAAACTTTCTTCACACCTCGATGTCCATTCGAACTTCATCCCATTCTTTTGCAAAGAAGTGATGGCATGTGCAACTTTGGAGAATCCCTCAATGAATCTCCTGTAGTATCCTGCAAGTCCCATAAAAGATCTTACATCTGTCACATTTCTTGGAGTAGGCCAATTCATAATGGCTTCAATCTTTTCAAGGTCCATAGATATACCCTCCTCTAAGATAATGTGACCCAAATACTGAATTCTATCTTGATAGAAGTCACACTTGCTCAGTTTTGCATACAACTAATGCTCCCTGAGCAATTGCAATGTCAATCTCAAATTCTCTTCATGCTCTTTCTCATTCTTAGAATAAACAAGAATGTCATCAAGGAAGACAAGAACAAACTTGTCCAAATACTTGCTAAATACACTATTCATAAGGCACATAAATGTAGCTAGTGCATTTGTGAGACCAAATGGTACCACCACAAACTCATAATGCCCATACCTTGTCCTGAAGGTTGTCTTATGAATGTCTTCATCCTTGATTCTCACCTGATGGTAACCAGACCTCAAGTCAATCTTGGAAAATACCTTTGCTCCTCTCATTTGATCAAAGAGGTCATCAATCCTAGGCAAAGGATATTTATTCTTCACAGTAACCTTGTTCAATTGGCTGTAATCAATACATAACCTGAGTGTACCATCTTTCTTATTTACAAACAGAATCGGTGCTCCCCAAGGAGACACACTCAGATGGATATACTTCTTTTCCAACAACTCTTGCAGTTGCATATTCAATTCTAGCATCTCCAGGATACTCATCCTGTAGGGAACCTTAGACATTGGTGCTGCTCCTGGCACGAGTTCAATTTTGAAATCAATGTCCCTCTTTGGAGGAAGCCCTAGAATCTCATCAGGAAACACATCCCTGAATTCCTGTAACACTTGATAGTCCTCCATCCTAAGAGTTTTATCTCCCATTTCCTCCAAAATCTGAGCTGCATACAACTAGCAACCCTTCCTACAAAACTTCTTTAACTACATTTCTGAAACCTACCTTACTGAAATCACCTTTGGACTACCTTTCACAACTACTAGATTCCCTTCTTCATTCATGCATTCGAAAGTCTTATTGTAACAATCAAGATTCACCCTGTGAGCTTCTAACCAATCCATTCCAATGAGCACATCATAGGAACCAAGTGGTAGAACATTCAGATCTACACAAGTGACCAATCCATTCATGACCAATGGACATTTCTCTACCACTTCACTGACCTTTCTCTTAGTTCCAGTGGCTAGCTGAACTAACCAAGACTTCCTATGCTTTACTTTCTTAAAAGCACAAATCTCCACTACTCTAGGAGTAATGTAACTGTGCGTAGAACCAGGGTCAATCAAAATAGAAACAGATTTCTCAATAATCTTACCTGCTACTTCAACCACAGCTGACTGGTGATCTGCCTAGCGGTCCTCCAGTGCTGCATAAATCCTAGGAATTGCCCTTGCTACTTGACCCACTATTTCTAGTTCTCGAATGTTATAAGATGAACTTGCACTCTCATTCTTGATTGGAAAATTCCTGTGCATGTGGGGTCCTCCACATTTCCAACATTGAAGTGGCCCTCTATCCTGTTGTGGATCTTTAGGCTTTTCTCCTATCACTCCAACTGGCTTACTCGCAGTTTGAGATGGTTGCTTCTACTAATTCCTAAAGCTAGAAGGCTTGAAACCTTTCTTTCTTTGGTCAAACTTCTCATTCTTCTTGTCCTTCCATGCATTATGAAAATTAGGTTTACCTTTGCTTTGCTCATAGCAATACTTAGCCTTCCTTATTGCTTCTTCAAGAGTTCTAGGTTCATAAAACTCAATTCTATCTTTTTAAGATTGAGGTAATCCACTCATAAAACACTGGACCTTCACTTTTTCATCTTTGATGTACTTGACATATCTCAACAGCTACAAAAACTTATTTGCATACTCTTCCATGGTCCGTTGTCCCAATATCAGCTCATGGAACTCCTTAATCTTGTCATCATAATACTTGTCAGAGAGGTATTTCTGCTTGAAATACTTCTTGAATTGCTTCCACTTGAGTCTCTTTTCATTGATCCTCTTTACTTGCTTGAAGTGCTCCTACTAGATGGATGCTCTTCCATTTAGATTGAATATGGAAACTCTTGCCTTCATGTTTCCTGAATAATCATGCACTTGAAAGTACTTCTTTATCCCAAGAAGCCAAGCTTCAGCCTCTTGTCCAGTCTTTACCTCACCATTAAACATAGGAGGTTTAGCTTTCTTAAATTCATCCCAAGAGCGATCCCTATGGTGTCTCTTTATTTTCCTTTTATGAGAAGAAGAACTTGAATCATCGCTGGATTCTTCAGAATCAGATGATCCACTAGAAGTCCTTCTCCTTCTCCTAGTACTGCTATTACTGCCTTCTGGTCTTGCTGTACCTCGTCCAGAGACTATCTTTCTATGTAAGTCTGTCAAACTCTGCAACATAGTAGCATTCAATTTATGCGGCTCTTCCTGGGCTTTAATCAAGCTTCTCATGGTATCTGCAACATTTGACGGTGTCTCTTGGAATCTCCCTCCTTTAGACTCTATGTCATCATTTCTATTACGAACATTTTCTCCCATGGCATCTTCTGCTCGCTCATAAGAATCCCAAGCATCGTATCCATCATGGGTTCTCATAATTTAACCACCACTTATTTATCAAAATGCACTACCTGGAATACTTCCCTTGAAGGTGACTATGACTCTACAAATGTGTTAGTAACACAACTGTTAGATGCATAACATTGATATAAACCAACATTGCTTACCTTCTCTTAGAAAAATCATAATACAATTTTTTTTTGTAAATCTATGTTTTCACGCAATCTAGTCATGAAATCGCTGCCACTTTTCTCCTTTTTTAGCCCTGAAAATTCTCTGAAAAACAGCTGAAAATCCTACTGAAAAACAGTCAAAATCTGCTGGGGAAATCCCACAGAAACTCAAATTTTCCTTATGCAGAATCGGCTCTCATTTCCACTACTGATCCGACGTTTCGGAAGTCAAAACCACTAATTCCTCCACTGTTCATCGGCAGTCGGATCCACTAACTTCTTCCACTGTATAGGCGGTCGAAACAACTAACTTTTTTCGACGTTCATCGGCTGTCGGAACAACTAAATTTTTCTGATGTTTTGGCCGATCCTCCTCTGGCTTCTGACGTATCCGTGGATTGATCTTCTAAAGTTTTCCGACATGTCGGCAGCCCAATATTCTAAAATTTTCCGATGTTTTCTATACTTAGAAAATTTTTCAACTTCTCTTTCTTCTTCCTCCTGCCGCGGCATCGGCAACCTCATCTTCTATATTCTTCCGACGTATCGGCAGCCTTCAAGAGATCCCCACCACAACTGTGGGTCTGTCTTCAACTAGCTTCCACCAAAATCTTCTCCTTTCATCAGTGATTGGATCCACTATCTTTCGGAAGGATATTCTATTGGACAGCCGCAGCGATGGATGTTCAATCCACTAACCATCGCCGATGGCTAACGACCCTCGGATCAGCTCAACTTTCTTCTTTATGGTGGTGAAGTAGTTCCTTCCACAGCCGCAACGGTGGAACATCATATTCAATTTTCTTCCAATCGGCGGTGCAACCCAATCAGCATCGGTAGTCTAGTTCTCTAGACTTCCGCAACGGCGGGCATATGAACCACTAGATTCCGCCGATCCAAACAGCTAACCATCGCTGATCACCGATGGCCTCAACACTTAGACGATTTTTGAAAATTTCTTCTTTTATTGGAGAAAACTTTATCTATCTTCCGCGGACTCTGTTGGATCCATAATCCACTAACACCTCAGCATCACTGAGTGGAAGACTAAAGCATCAGCGGTTGAGTTCGTTCAGTAGCCGCAACGACGGCTCATTATCTCTGATCTTCTTTCGACGGCCGCTGTTTTCATTACTTAGGAAAATTTTAAACTTTCCTTCCTTACGGCGTCGGTGGTCGAAGGCTTTTCTCGTCGGACTCTTAGTCCTTTATCCGTCCACAATGGTGGATGCTCGATCAACTATCTTCTTTCGATAGCCAACGTCCAACACTAAGGAAATTTTCCACGATTTTCTTCCAACGTTTCTGTTGGACGTGCTTCCGCCTAGCTCTTCCACTACATCGGAAGTTCATTCCACTAGCCCTTCCGCTTCATCGGAAGTTCATTCCACTAATCTCTTTCGATGATCCGACAGTTCCAGTCATTCCCCGTCAGACATACTTCCGTCTAGCTCTTCCGCTACAGCGGAAGTATTTCTCACTAAGGGTTTCGACTGTTCAACACTTAGACAATTTTTATGGAAGTTTCCTGTCATCAAATTTTGATCTCTGATGGGCAGAAAGAAGTTCTATTTCTGTCACTGCATTTTTGTGGTCCATTCAGGCCCATGCTACAACATGAGATCTAATACCATGCTATCACCTCCCCAACCCTTCCGACCAGTGAAGAGGACGCGACGCCATGGAGTTAACCATCCGGGCCAAGAGCCCCATGAACATGTGAAGACATAAATTGCTAAAACATAATGCTGAAATAAAACGATTTGAACTAAGCATGCATACATGATTATCTATCATACACAGATGCAAGCACTTATCATACGCAGCGGAAACACACACATTCATACAAGCATTCATTCAACATGTTCATCATGATCATTAACAGATATATGGTTGCAGAAGTAAAATGAGCAAGATCACTTATCTTATCAAGAACTCATTCCACAACCAGCTACATCGCTGCAACATTCCACCCAACCATAGGCTAGCGTTCTCCTTAATCTCTCAGTAGCGCTGCCACCCCTGAGCTGGGCATGATCCTCCAAGGAATAAGGGAACTAGCAGGCTTACACATAGCCAAGGATACACAAAACATAGCCAAGCCAACACAGTTGGGTTTATTAGGCCATCCAAGAGTTGGGAAAGGCTAAATGCTAAGTTGGTGAGCTCATTGCAGAGCTAGGAACACCTACACCAGAACTAGCCTGACTTCTAAGACACCCACACACACCCAACACAAGGAATCAGTCCCTTCTCTGCTACATAGTCCCTCAGGCCCTGCATTCCCTTCCAGTGCTATTTAGGGGTTGTGGAGAAGAAATCCAAACCTCTAGCCCTGTCTGTGTGGTTTCCAGCCACCAGGTTTATCAAGCAAACCAAGCCCCCATCCCTGCTCCCTACACAGTCTGAAGACCAACCATTTCACACTTGCAATTAATCAGCTGTCACAGCTTAATAGGGAAAAACAATTCCTGGGTCGTTCTTGGCCCTATTGTGGCCAAAATGACTCCCCGCAAATTACACAGTCCCAAACGTATCAATGAATGTGGGAAAACAACAATCCCAAAACAATAATAGTGAGCACAGCTCACAACATGGGGAAAACGACTGTATCAATCCATAGCAGCCCCATAGCACAACAACAACACAGTCACAGGGGAGAATCAACAGTCCCAAACAAAGAAAATGAACATCACCCAAGACATGGGAAATACAATAGTCCCGAACGTGACAACAGCACAATCAAAACATGAGGAACGATAGCACGTTTTACATAATTGAAGTCACTAGGAAAAATTACACAGACCCGCTGGGAAGGAAATTACAGTCTCTCGACCTGTGCGTGAGTAACAACAGCGCAACACCCACAAATCAGCCAGTGAGGGAAATCCTGTGCGTGAGCGTGAGCAACTTCCACTCCTGCGTGAGGATGAACAAGAATCCCATCTTGTGCGTGGATGAACAGATAGATCAGAAGGAATGAACAGACCACAGAGATCCTACGTAGTGGAGGGTGCATGAGTAACATCAGCGCAGTCGTGGAGAGAGAGAGCAGTAGTCTGTCCGTGAGAGTGATCGCAGTGGTTTTCCTTGCCATTGTGAAGTCAACTGTTGCGTGGAGTGTGTGTGTAGGCATGGACTGACAGTCCTACCACCCCACTCCCAAAATCAATAACTGCCTCAACCACCACCAACAATTTTTAATGGAGGTGGTTGGGTAAGACAAGGGAAGGTGACACACATGGGTTTCTCCCTCATTGGCCAAGGTTTAACAATTCCCCACCCTTATCCTTGTGAAAATAATTCCCCTTCTCAATTTAGTTTCCATGATCATAGCTGGTCGGGTTATTTAATTAAATATGCATATGTACATGATGACAAAGCTTAGTATCTATGTCGCATGCCCCGATACACCTTCGGTGACAATTTCAACCTGAAACATAGCATAACCAATCAATGGTGGGGCCTTGGCCTTGAGCTCCACACCATGATCATTTACAATATATACATCATATACATCTAATGCAACGGGGTCAAAACCGGGGTGTTACACCTAGTAACTCTAAAATGCTTCCAAAGGAGGAATCGTTGTAAAGAATACCATGAGTCTATTTTCCAGCAAGAGGAGGTTGGAATTTGAGGAGGAGGTCGGAGATATGAATATCCATTAATGCCATCATTTCTCATTGATTTTCACTTGATGGATGTGAGTTCCATTTAGAAGATGTTGTTATCTAGAAAATGGAATCACAATTGCCGTTGATCACTGCTTGGGAATCACCTAGGTGGTCGCTGTCATTGATTTCCACCAGAAAGCCACCGTAGAGGATATGACTTCCTTCCTGCTGCATTTCTATTTGATGTATATATTTGATTATGAGTGTTGTGAAAGTATGTTTTGTAATGGCAGCAGAGTAATTACTAGTTTTATTAGTGTGAGTCTATTACGTGTTTATGTAAAAGAAAATGGGAACTTTTGTATCTTGATATAAGATGGAATCCCCGGTTTCAAGAACAATTGTTTTTATGATTGGAAGTCACCTTGTATAATTGATTTTTGAAGACATTCCATACTTAGACTTCCTATCTACAAAATAAAGGATAGATGAAAGAGAAATATCTAACAGATGGAGGTATGTCCATAAGATGATTCATTACTTGACAGCTTTTCTCATGGAAGCCCCGGTGAGCCGAGTTGTCAATATTGTCTATTGTGCAAGTTCATGAATGATAGTCTGAAGCGTTTATGCTTTAAATGAGTTGAATGGTAACCTATAAGAAAAGGAAGAGAAAGAGCATAGTCCAGAGGAATCAAAGTGGGTGTAGGATTTGATGAAGGCCAGACAGATGAAATTTAAAGTGTTGTAACCTCCTTTTTTGTTATGTAATTTGTGAAGTTTTGTAATGTAGACATTAACAGGGGGTGTTAGAGATAATTCCTAATTATGTGGGATTGGTTTAGATTTTATAGGAGACAGTTGAGATATTTTCTCAACCTAAAACTCCATTTTTGTAATCAGTTGGATCTAACTCCAACTATATGTACTTGTTGTATCTCTGTTTAATATCATGCAATACAATCTATGTTTGTGTGTGTATCATCTGTGTAATGGTTGTTCTTCCAATTTCTAAGTTGCACTCTTGTCACATGCCAATGAGACCAAAAATATATGGAATGATAGGTTTGGACACCTCAACTACATATATATTCAATATTTGAGCAAATAAAACATGGTTGAAGTACTTCCAAGCATAAAGTTTTCCAAAGGCACATGGAAGGGATGCATTGTTAGAAAGCACGCAAAGTGTAAGTATGATAAGGGGAAGGAAAGAAGGGTTTTCAAAGTGCTTGAATTGATCCATTCATATATTATAGGACCTATTACCACACCCTTCTATGGAAAATAAAGGTATTTGTTGACATTCATAGATGATTTATCAAGGTATTGTTGGGTGCATTTTCTCAAGCAAAAATTTGAAGTGTATGAGATCTTCAAAGTTTTCAAAGCTTTGGTTGAGAAATTGAATGGGAATAATATCAAGGTATTAAGTAATTATAATGGAAAGGAATATGTCAATAATATCCTACAACATCTATGTGAAGAGAATGGCATTCAAATGCAACATTCGGTGCGTTACACACCACAACAAAATGGTGTGGCAGAGCGCAAGAATAGAGCATTGAAGGATATGGCCACATGCATGCTGGAGGCTATGTATTTGTATCCTAAGATATGGGATGAAGACATAAATTGTGTTGCATATGTTCAGAACATATTTTCACACAAAGCATTGGAATATAAAACTCCATTTGAGGCTTGGAGACGTCACAAGCCCAATGTTTCTCATTTCATGGTTTTTGGCTCAAAGGCTTGGGCTAGAATTCCTCCCGAGAAAAGAAAATCCTTGCGACCACAAAGAAAGGAGTACATAATGGTTGGATGTGATGAATATTCAAAGGGATAAAATATATTTTATCCCTAATCTCATAAAACAGTCATTGAGAGAAGTGTATAGTTCAAAGAAGAGCCCATGCAAGAGGTCGAACTAGTAGAGGGGGATTTCTCACACCCTCTGCTCAATGATGATGTAAGTGATGTTTATCTTTCTTATTTTTTTGATTATGATATGGAATATGAATATTATTACATGAATGCATATCATGACTCACCCGTAAGGCTAAAATGGGATGAGAAGACCATACAAATAGCTGGTGTTCTTGTTGGAGATCCACTAGACTCTAGGAAGACTAGATCTTAGTTTCACAAATATTTCTCCACTTGTGATTCGAATATTCCATAGAGGTGTTTTATGATGGTTGGATATGATACAAATTCATATGAATAAGCATCACATGACCTAATATGGAAAACAAGCATGTAAGAAGAGTTCAAGTCTTTGCAAGATAGTGAAACTTGGGAGTTGGTTCCTCTACCTTCCAAGACGAAACTAGTGCAATGTAAGTGGGTTTATAGGAACAAGATGGATTATTATGGTTTATATGTGAACTATAAGGACATTTTTTTTTCCCAAATGCTTATTTAAATTCCATGTAGTTGACTATACAAATACATTTGCACCGGTTTCAAAGATGGACTTTACCATACTAGTTTTGGCCATTGCTACATCTAAGCGATGGGAGGTGCATTAGATGGATGTGAAGAGTGATTTTATTCATGGTGAAATTTATGAGGATATTTATATGAAAAATAATAAATGTTTCATTCATGATCCTTCACTTTTTTTCATATTGAAGAAGTATCTCTATGGCCTCAAGCAAGCCCCCGGGTCTTGGTATGCCAAGATGAACATATTTATTCTTTCACAAGGATTTGAAAGACGTAAATATGATCCTAATGTGTATTTTCATAATTTATATGAATATATTCATATCATAGTACTATATGTTGATGATATTTTGACCACTAGAAGTTTCATTGCTGAAATACGTTCAATTAATTCTTCATTGCACAATGCATTTTCTATGACCGACCTAGGATTGTTGAAACAATTTATTATCTTGGAGATTGAGAAATCCATTGTAGGTAATAAGTTTATCCAATAAAAGTATGATTCATACCTATTATTAAATTTTAAAATGGATGAATGTAAAGCATCCAAGTGTCCCTTCCTTTCATGAGCGAAACTAGGTGATTTTGGTTCATCTCTGTTGGCCTAGGAAAGGGGCATAAGGAGGAAGTTCGTGCGCATAGCCAAGGAAAATGCACTGCGAGTGTGATAGAAACAAAGGAAGGTCACGAAGGATGTAAAGGGATCATGAAGGTAGAGAAAAGAGGTGAATGGAAAAGGAAAGACAAGCGCAGAAGTGCGCATGGGAAAATGGCCAGAAAGTGACAGATGCAGTATCCAGACCATGGCCGTATACAATGGCGTAAGCCTGTAGCTACACACGTATGAGAAGATATTTGTAAGTCAGGCCAATAGTTCCTTGTGTCAATTCATGATCACTACAACTGTATCCAGAAGGGTGGATGATGGTGACGGCTAACAGACTGCAGGTATACAGTTAGCCCTGCGTGGCCATGTAAATTAGTATAAATAGGAGGGATGCAATAGTTAGAGGGTTGGTCAATGAGGTTTTTGTTGATCCTTGTTCAGTTTTCAATAGTAGTTTTATATTCAGTGGTAATCCATGGATAGGGATTCCGTTTTGTTGTAATGTCATAGCGATCAGAGAGGAGGAGACTCAGGAAGAGTATAGTAGCAGTAGAGGGGTTGTTGAGCCGCAGATCTGGCTGCTGTGTGAGCAGGCCGCTAGGAGTAGGAGTAGAATAGAAGAGTGTGTTAGCACTTAGAATGTACCCAAGTTGCAAAGGTAAATCCCAAAGGTAACAGCAAAAACCACTTTTAGAAAGAAACTGGCTTTTCTCTCCAGAGAGGGATCTCTCAAATACAGATTTAATAAGACCAGATATGAATCAACACTCAAAATTGGTATGGATGGTTGAAACAATTCACATAACCATTGGGAAATGGAGTCACACATGCATAAAAGTATCAACAAATCATATGCACAAGGTTTTATCAAAGGCAAGGTAACCATTCAATCACAGTCATTCATTTAGTTCATGTGGAACAGAATAAATAATGAACAGTCCATCAATACAGAGCACCATGAGATGAGTTCTATATTAACTTTAGCAGAAATATTTGTAAATATCTAAAACAATGATCAGAGCATAAACAGTATGAATTCTAACCATTCAACACTATGTTCTCAGATATGAAGAAAACAAAATGAAGTGTAACACTAAAAAAAAAAAATCACAAAGGAAGAGAAACACAGACTGTAATGTAAATGACGCAGGAATCTCTGGGAACCCCTCTCACATTTATATTTGTTATTCAAAAAATATATGTCTTAAAAAAAATTCAACAATAAGATGGGTTCCAACCCTCATCACATAAAATAAATGCACCTATATACCTAAAATTATTTTCATCTTCCAAGAAGATTTATAACTGAATAACTGAATAATCAAAGTCTTGTAACTTATATTCCTAACTCCTAGGAATAAACTACTTGCTTCGATCCTAACATATTATTAAGTTAAAGTCAACTCGGTAACAAGGCCCATCCAAGCAGCTCCTCAACGTGCAACACCTGTCTTCATGAATGAAGGATATACTTTGTTTTTCTGAATCTTTCTATGGCTCTCCATTGTTCTGCACTTGGATGTCATATTCGATCATCTCCTGAATGGACACTTCCAGCTCCATGTAGGCTTCGTAAGACACTTTAGGAAACCCTCCCCTGATGATCAGGAATTTCTGTAATATTTCAAAATCTTCTGTCAGCTTATCCACAATGACTTTCCCTGTCAGCCCCTTTTCCAAATCGTCAAATTTAGAATGGTCCATACGACTTTGTACCAACAAGCTGTGATAATTCTCTTGAGAAAAAATTCTTCCCTCCTCGTCCCAAAAGGAAGGAAGGTCATCTTCAAATAGTTCTTTGAAAGCCTGTTTGAAGTTATTAACTTGTGAGACCATTTCATCAGCTTTGTCCTGTACTGTTTTCATTAGATGGTGTTTATGAATAAACCGTTTGGCCCACAGTACCATTGCTACTCTGTCCTTTACTCCTATATCATGCAATTTTTGGTAGGTCAATGAATTTAAGAAATTTAGCGCGTTCTGAGCTGTACCAAGGAGTTTCCTCTCCATAGTTTCATTTACTAACTTCAATCTTTGATTGGCCATATTGATCAATATGCTTTGATCATCAATGAAGTTCAAATAATGCCTGAATTTAGTGATTTCTACGGATAATGTATCCCAAATTATGTGCTTTGCTCCCTGGAGAGGACCTTTTCCTATGTTTCTTTCTTTCAATTCATTAAATTTCTTTTGTAGCTGATTTCTATATTGCAATATCTTATTCTTATTTTCATTCACCTTGGCTAACTTAGACTTGATTTTTTCATTTTCCACCTTTAATTCTCTTATTTCTTCATCTTTCAGGCTGACCTGGGACATGGGCACTAGTAAGTCATCTGCAGAAAAATCATTTAATGGTTTTTCAATATTCACAATAGACAGGTCTTCATCCGTGGGAGTTTGACTCATTAATTCCTCCATGATCTCTTTTTCATCATTCTGGTCCCTTTTCAGCAGGGATATTTGT
Organism: Pseudotsuga menziesii; assembly: GCA_001517045.1. Classification (NCBI taxonomy): domain Eukaryota; kingdom Viridiplantae; phylum Streptophyta; class Pinopsida; order Pinales; family Pinaceae; genus Pseudotsuga; species Pseudotsuga menziesii. The sequence goes on from LPNX011186456.1 coordinate 170,382, forward strand.
GTTATTAGCTCATCTCGCTCTGTTTCCCATTTGTCTTTTTCTTCTTATAATTTGATAGCCTTTCCTTCATGCTCCATCATATCCTGGTGAATCTTGTCCTTCTCCTCTTGTAATGCTAATAATTCGGATGATTGAACATGTTTTGTGCTTGGTATCTTCAACCTTTTCTTCAATACCTAAAGGGCATTGTCCTTCTCTTCTAGAAGTCTTTTGATTGCCTGGGTGTTATCTTTTTCATTTCCTGAGCTTATGATGTCTGCTTGCAATTTTTTAATTTGAATGGAATTAGCTTTGTTTTCAACCTTTTCATGTTTTAACTGAACTTCCAACTTGTCTACCAAAACCTGTAACTTATTAACTCTCATCATAGCATGCAATAAATCTGAATAAATAATGTCTCCAGTTTGTTTATGTAACTGTATTTTGTCTGGCACACTAATCTTGTCTAGTCTCACTTCCATTTCTGACATCTTCTTATCACTTACCATGGCCAATTTAAAGGTATTTCTTTCCAAGTCCCAGGTAGAGATCAAGGAAGTCTTTGGATTACTTAGACTTCTTATCCACGGGAGTAACTTCCTTGTCTCTTCTAAGGACTGCTTTTGCTTCTCCACATAACTAGTCATGAGCTCCTCTTTAGACTTGAAAACTGGGCTTGATTTTGTATTATCTACACCTTCAAAATAAAATTGATTCACATGTACAGATTTTGTAGGGACCAAAGAAACTCTTTTAAAATCATCTGAAATATCTTCACTCAAAACTCCACCATCTTGAAAAAATTTGGGCTTTTTATGTGACCCATCCTCATCTACTTCCATTCTTTCAACTTCAAAAAGACTCCTCTTAATTAAAATATTAGAACCATCTGTTACTTGAGATACTGCAACCGGTATACTGCTTGTATTTTCATTAGATCCTGGCATTAGAGGAAATTTCAACTCAAAATGGGCCTTTTAACTTTTATTCAAATTCCATGTCATCATGTGTTAGCGAATGAAATTAATTTAAATTTGAAATACCATATAGGTCTTAAACACTTTTTTAATATAAATTTGGGGATAGCTATCATAAAAAAAACTACTTTTTTTGTTTGTATTTTTTACATATCTCCCCGTGTTTTTACTCAAATTTCAATCAGGAGAGCTCATTGGATGTAGAATTAAATTCTGCATCCAACGAGTACCCACTCAACATACTTTTGACGGACCCCGCTATCCCAAAAACAAGACATACCTGAAAAAATGGAATGATGACATCATCATTCCATTTTTTCAGGTATTTCTTGTTTTTGGGGTAGCGAGGTCCATCAAAAGTATGCCGAGTGGGTACTCGTTGGATGCGGAATTTAATTCCACATCCAACGAGCTCTCCTTATCGAAATTTGAGTAAAAACACAGGGAGATATGTCAAAAATACAAATAAAAAAGTAGTTTTTTTCTTTTCTTCTTCCAAAATTAATAAATATTATTTTATTATTTTAACTATTATTTTATTAGTTCATTTTAGGAGGCCCATTTTGAGTTGAAATTTCCTCTAATGAATTTCCATAAACTAAGATAAATTGGCTGTCTCGTTCAGACTTTCAACAACTTGGTGGTCGAATGGCTTGTTTTTATTTGCCTTCTTTCTCAGGGAAATTATATGATGGGGATCATAATTTACCCTTTGCTCCTTGTGAAATTCCATACTTTCCAACAATTTTTATATAAACACTAGAGAACCTTTATTTTTGAAAATAAAAGAACCAACTTTGAGAGGGAACTTGATGTTTGAAGATTTCTTAAAAGCTCCAAAGTGGTCTTCTTCTGCATGTACTCTTTGTCTCATATACTCTAATGCAAAAATACTGGGAGTAAGAAATGTGGGCAATCTATAAGGCTCCCCAGTAAACCCATATATTCTTAAAACAGTGAAATCCCTATACAAAAACCAATCTCCAACCCTATCCTCAGGTGAGGACTGCATCATGCTTTTCATCTCTTCCAATACCCGGGGTAACATTTCATCAAACAACATTTTGTATATTTCTGACATGATAGAATTTGCAAATTCAAACATGTTGATTTGCTTGGGAAAATCTGAAGAGAATATGGTACTTAAAAACTGCAATTCGGTGACGTTCGAACATAGCAACATGTTTAGTAAATAAGTTTGAAACTTGAAGAACCTGACTTTTGGAAACTCACTCAATTGAAGAGGTATGGATTCCGCTAAGTACTCATCTAAACTGAATACATGAACTGACTGAGATTCGGAACTCAACGAACTTATTTTTACTAGAAAGCCCAAGATGACTTCATTTACTTGACAATCGTCATATAGAACCAAGACTTGATAGACTAAGGACACAACTAATTGAACTTCATCTCTGAAAATATGAACATTATATGGTAGAAAAAGACCATCTAGTGATTGACCATCTTTAAGAATACTTGACAAGAATTTACAACGGACCTCAGTTTCACAATTTTTATACACTTCGGCTAAAACGGACTCGTTTACAGACTCACGATTCTCGGGGTAATTGTCGGGCAGGTTCAGGTTTTCACGGATGACCTTGGCATCAATTTTACACAGTACTCTAGATGTAGACTGACTTACAATAACTCTCTAAGATGAAGAATAGTTAACTATGCACCACTCTGCGAACTCAAGAAAATGCAGGGTTTGTTCAATAGCAAAATTATATAAAAATGATTTACAAGCATTTAGGATATCATTACCCTATGAATTGTATTGCCATAATCTCTCTTTGCTAACTGATACACTTCCCAAGACAAGAAAGGGTCACACACTCCTCTGTCCCTGTCGACCAGGTATTCTTCTCTATTGTCCAAAATACGACTAAACCCTTGCAAATCTTTTCCTTTGTCCATAATTCAGAAAACAACAGTAATTCGGTGGATGAACTTGGGGTGCTCGGGACTTACCAGTTACTATGGCCGCATATATCCGAGATTAACTGTTAGAGGGTGGCGAGCACGCAGGTCCTTTTCATTCATCCGGTGCGAATAAAAAATAGTTCTTCAATAAGTCAACTTTACTTATATAGGACCCCACTCTGGAGGCCCCCTTCGACGATTTCCGCCAAACTGCTTTTGCCCGTAGAATGCACCACAATCCACCATGTGTATCGTGGTTTTCATTCCGCTACCACCTTTTGTCTCCAACTACCGTGCAACTTCCCTCTCCGGATCCGTCAAAGACCGTCGATGTATTTTACCTTTATTCCCAGTCGTTGGATGAAGCGACACGTACCTTATTCCGCCGAGCTCTTTCGCTTTATCAAACGTGAAAATCTACAGGGCGGAGCTCACAATGACCGTTGATTTCATTGAGCCAGATAGGCGCCCGTTGATCTTCACATCTCATCGAACACCCGCATGTCCTTATCTTTCTCGCATATTCATAAGGTGGACACATTATAAGTCGTCGATCTTCATTTCCTTGCTTTACACCATTGGATTATGTGGCAATTCATCGCTTACTCGCCCTTTGCCCTACCTTTATACCATAATATTTAACCAAAGTTTTCAAACAACCATTATTTCTTCTTTACCATGGTCTCTTCGAGCCTCTGCTAGGTAAGGGTGTTAACAGAGTGAACCAGAGACCATGGGAACTATAAGTCTGAACTTAAAGACACATCTCAAGATCAGTCTACATCCTACAGACTGCAAGGTGCTATATCCTTTCTCATGCCATATGAAGAGCACATTGGTGGTTTATCCCAGATGGGTTTTCATGTTATCTCTTGTGTTTGAATGAATGGATAACATGGTGAATGTGTATGTGATTGATTACTATTTTCTTTCTGTATAATGTTCAATGTTGCTTGAATTTCTATTATCATCCTACAATTAGTAAATGAATGGTTGGGATGCATTGTTGAAACGAATCTATATATATATCAGCCTATATGATTACCATTTTGAGTCCCGACTTAAGTCGTAGAGCCGATTGATGTGAATCAGCTGCTCTACACAAGTTGCACCAGCTGCGAGGTAAAAAGGAAGGTGAGGTCATGCGTGATGACATATGTTTGTGCTCAGTCGCATAGAACTGACTCCTCTGTCCAGAAATACTGCTGCCTTCATTGATCTCCTTGGATATGAGCCAAGGGACTATACTCCCTTAACAATTGTGGAAACATGGTTCTGGTGGTTACCCATATATGAGATATCTCAGGTGAGAATGTGCCTGCTTTGTAGGTGTTGTCGGTGGGGCTTTCTCTATAAGGCCGGTATCTCGGGTAGTTGTTGGATAGACGGGATACACAGAACCTGGGTCACATGAGTGGGGAAAGGTGGCCAACAAATGGTTCCATTGTTGGGACCTATTGATTAAATCAGGGGATATGTTGTGGCACCCAATGAAGGAGGAGATAGAATACTGGCTGGACGCTAAAACATTGGTGTTCACGCAAGAAGAAAGCGCAGGGACACAGTTGAGCGCAGAAAGATGGTTAGATGAATACATATACTCTGATATTTATGAGATGTTCTTTGTTGAGTTTCCTACTTTAGTGCATGAATGGTTAGTAGGATTGACAGCTAAGCAGACCAATTTCCAGATAAGGGAGATTGATGAGTGGAGCGACCAACTGGTTCAAGAGGCAACCAGTGTAAGTAACTCTGTCTCTAGAGCTGTTGATTTTTGGGTTGATAGTAAATTGCAAGGGTATACTACTGAGTTTTTAGTAGATACTATAACTTCGTATAGTGAAGCTGAAAGAAATTTCTTCCAAGGACCACGAAGGAGATACTTATTGATTATAAGTACATGGATAAAGTTACTTGCATATGAGAAGGGTATTTTGCACTTGGATAGTTGATTCATGTGTCTAGGAGGGGACTATGTCACTAACAAAAAGGTAATAACATGGGGAAGAGTGCGTGGAAATTTTCCTCGGAAGAACAGAACCTAAACTCAAGGATGGAGTTCTAAGGAGTGGGAGAAGATTTAGATCAGGAAAGAGAAGAAAATTCAAAAGGGGTTGATGGAATCCTAGTTTTTTCGAAGGAGGCGAACATGAACTTCAGTCATGCAAAGATGAAGGGTCTTGGGATGAAGAGGAGTACTATAGCCCAATATTGAAAGGACCTAAAGATCTGAGAGCTCTGACGAGACATTGGGATCAGAGTACAACTATATAACACCAGCAATATTGACTGAGACAAGATCTAGAGTTTCATCCCTTGAAAGGAACTCTAATACAGATAGAACTAGCCCTGGAACTAGTGCACAAGAAGGTGCAACCCCATTGAACATTGTCCCAGAAAACCCTAACGTCAACCCAATTGCTGCAACAAATGTTTTGTTACCTACAATTAATGGAAATGGAATGGAAAACCTAGAACAACATTGGTTCCTCTGTGAAGCGATGTGGATGGTACATTTAGTCCATGGCGTAGACATCAAGAAAACATAGATGATCATGACCTTAAGGGGTCACATGCTAGAATGGTTCATGAAATTTTGTGTCTCACCAGCTGGAACACTGCAGAAGACCCTTGAGGAAATCCGAGTTGCAATGATCTCTGAGTTCAGGAAAACCAAATCATATTCACAATGTTAGTAAGATTAAAGAGACTAAAAAGGCTCTAACAGAAACTGTGTGGGACTTTGATAAGAGATTCAAGACATTGATGGCCAAAGTAAGCTTCCAAATGTCCAATGTACAACATAAGGAGTGGTTTATTGTTTCTCTGCTACCACACATTCGCAGGCCATTGATGCAGCAAAATATTGAATCGCAAATAGAAGCATTAGAGCTGGAAATTAAGCTAGAGGCCTCTCTTGTTGGTGATGGTGCCACCGGGATGGTACAAATCCAATCATAGCTAGCCAACCTCACGATACAAATTCAAGATATCAAGAAGGGCAAAGAAGCACAGGAGGACTTGTGGTGCACAAAATGTAGAATGGACAGACACACCAAGGATAACTGTCTGACCTTTATGAACTATGTTGCATCAGGTGCACCTAACCCACTAAACGACCAGGGGTTTCCATGGTTTCATATATGCCATTCAAGAGGCCACCGCGACGAAGAATGTGTGTATTTGCAAAAAATTGTAAGTACCCCTGCAAACTTATTCTGTAAATTTTGTAAATCAATAGGACATGAGGAAAAATACTATAGAGCATACCAACTCTTGAAAGAAAAAATAGTTGATATGTACTTAATGAAAAATGAGGGGTTCCTTCAGGTTGAACATGTGCAAGACTCGTATCAACCTGCGCACTTCCCAGCTAATCAGAACCAATAGCCATACACGCTTCAATAGTCATATGCATAACAAAACCCCTATCAGCAAAACTACCAGCATAACCAATACCCACCACAAAAACTACACCCTCAGGGAAGGGGTGGCGGAGGAGGATTTGGTAGGGGAAGAGGTCTAGTTACATGCTATAACTGTGGACAACTAGGTCACTTTGCTAGAGATTGTTTAGAGCCTACAAGAAAATGCTCAAATTGTAAGGGACAAGACCATAATGTTGAACAATGTCCTCAGCTGATCCCAAAGTGGCAAGAAAGGACCATTTCTAGACCCAACCCCCCACCAAATCTGAACCCGAATGCAAATGCGAATTTTTAGATGATCGTGGTTTAACCACGAGACCTGAACATTGTTGTTGTAACTAGAGGAGGTGCGATGACTAGAGCAAAAGAAGATAACCCACAAGAAAAACCACAGCCACAAGTGAGTCCAGCGGTGCAGAAAAAGGAATCATCGACCGACCAGAAGCAGAAAGAAATATTCTGGGATGTGCAATCAGACTTCATAAGCCCAGATTTACCATAAAATTTCGCAAAATTCAAGGACATGCCTGAATGGTTCCAACACTGATTACAGAAGAAGGCTTCACCTGAGGTTAGTAAGCCAAGACCTCTTCTATCAAGTTGTTTGATGATAATCCAAGATAAAGATGCTATTACAGAGCTATAAGAAATGATAGATGAGATCCCTATAGAGCCACAAATTGAGAAGAAGGTTAACCAGGTGCGATAAAAATGTAAAACTGGTCATGAACTGAGAATGAATGCGCAGATAGGTGATTATGACATGGACTATATCATCTTAGATCTGGGGTTAGATGTCAATATCCTAACACTCTAGACCCGGGGTTAGATGTCAATATCCTAACACTCTAGACCTGGGAAAGCATGGGAAAGGTGCACTTAGATTGGTCTCCTATCCAACTACAACTTGCCAATCAGGTGAAGGTACTACCCATTGGTCGATTGAGCACTGTAATTGTCAATGTTGAAGGATTGTGCACATATGCAGACTTTGAGGTCATCAACATTGTGGAGGAGACAAACCATTACCCCGCACTACTAGGGATATATTGGGCTATAGACAATCAAACAATCATAAATTTCAAAAAAAGGATCCTATCCTTTGAAGATGAGGAAATGAGGGTAGTCTCACCCATTGATCCATTTGAGGGGCAAAGATACGTTGAGCCTAGTTATAACGAGGGGCAGGCTGATTATCTTGATCAAATCTACAATGTTACAACTATGCACGAAGACCATATTAGTTTGACAATAGATGGGAACCTAATTTGGAAGTGCACGATTTCATGTACGTTTGATTCAGGGGAGGCTTTAGAGAATTGGAAAAATAGATTACATGAAGTCTCCATGAGAAGGTGTGCAAGAGTTACAAGGTCTGTGCGATAGGAGGAGACTGAGTTTAAGGGATTTACCCACCTATGAGAGTTTCATATACACCTTGGATGTGGCACCCAAGACCTGTGATACCTCTGAGCAGCTGCGATAAGGAACCCAACAGGTTGTGCATACAGTTGTAAGTGCTGACAAACACCCTACAATTCATGATACAGTCGAGAAAGAAAAAGGGAGTATAGTTTAGAAGATCAACAAAGATAATGTTCACCAACACAATGCAACTATTCAACAAGACAATATAACCATGGACGCAGAAGATAATTCAATTAACTTCACCAGGTCGAAAACAAATGAAACAATTAAAGATCGCAGAATAATACAAAAGTGTTCATAGGATGAAGCAGTTGTACAAATCGCAGATATTCTATAGGAATACCAGACCCTCTTCCCTCTCAAATGCATAGAAAAAGGGGAATGGTGGAAGACTTATAGGGGAGGAAAATACCCTTGCAATTATAGACCAAGCTAAGTCAGTAACAGCTGCTGGCACAACATTATCAATATATTAGGCTGAAGCCATCCATAGAAGGAAGACTTATCCTACAATATGACAGCAAAGTATTTAAGCACCCACGCAAACTAAAGAGAAATTGGCTAAGGCCATATATGATCACACAAGCTATGGATATGGGCACAACACAACCCTAGAAAATTCGATGGTACCCACGTCACGAGTTTGGTGAATGGAAGTTGCCTGAAACCTTACTACGACACGTGTAAAAAAAATGACCAAAAGACGTAAACTATTCTATTGTAGGATTGTGACAGAACCAGCAAAAAGCATGGTAAATAAACCGCACAAGTCATGGCACAAACCCAAGTGAGCAAATCAAAGTGTGCAAAATGCAAGCAAAGTAAAAATTCATTTGGTATATGGGGCAAGGCAAGAAGGGGCCAAAGGATGCAAAAAGTAGGAATGACAGGATGGCTAGCATTAACCAACGGATCCATGCCAGAGATTTGTATGGCTAGGACACCTGCATGGCATTAAATAAATGCAGTACGAGGAGAAGGGTGTTGTACTTTTAGATCTCATCAACTATCCTAACACTAATTACCATAACTAGTCTAACAAGTACAACCTGAAAGGCCAGCTACAAAAATTAATGAAGAAAGCATTGGAAAAGGAAACCCAAGATATTGATTAGAACTAAACCTCCTGTCAAATGATGATTGAAAGACACTGTGGAATATGTAAATATTCTGCTTTCACATCAAGCATTTTTCTTTTACGCATAGTGAGCACAGGAGCCGAGCCATTACAAAACTAAATCTGGTCACCTATGTTTTGCTACGTCGACACCCATGGTAATTGACATTCCCAGTGATAGTGAGGTATCAGAAGCGACTACCATCTCTGGTTGCCCCATTTCTGAGGAAGTAGAAACACAGTTGACTGAAGGTCCACAACTGCAACAACCACCACAGATCGACACAATGGCAAGAACAAGGAACCAATAAACCATCCTAACCCCTAGCTTGCATCCTGTGTCGAACCTAGTCTAGGGAATATAAGTTGTTCCAAGACCACAACAAGAATCTATGGCACATGACAAAGAGTTGAGACATCCAATTTAGGCACAGCTAGGAGAGGCATCTGCACGACCGCTGTCAAAGAAAAGGAAATGTAAGGTTCCGACCACTCCAGAAAAATGAGGAAAGGCACATGTTGCAGAGCAAGGAGATGATGTTGGAGATGAAGGTGTGCTATGACAGGCAGAGCCAGAGCTACTGTGGGCCGACCCAAATTTCCCTTGTTATGTTCCTCTAAGAAGAGCTGATGCAGTGGAGGTAGAGCTTCCCAATAAGGTGGTGACCACCCTGATAGCACCGTGGATCCCTGTCGGCATGACCTTGCTACACGACATCCTTCCCAACTTGGTTGTATTGAAATTCCAAGGCTACGAAACTCGACAACAACAATGGTTACAGATAAAAGACTGCATGAGTATAATGCAGGCCACTGCATGCAATGCCTAGGTGATCGAGCTAGAGAAGTGGGCCAAGGTACTAGCCACTACAGGTCTAACCAACTAGTTTTTCATCCCTCACTTTGGCCATACAATATAGGTCACTACATATGTGAAGCAGTTACTGGTCTGCTTCCATGAAGGATATTTATGGTTGGATCGACTTGATCTGATTAAGGTTGAATTATTTGCAAGGATAACGAGACTCCCAAGTGAAGGCAAAGATCCTCTCCTTTACTTGGCTAAGCATAATACTAAACGCATTAAGCAGAAGCATAGCCTTCAGCGAGCAGGATGGGGCTACTTTCTTGGGCCCATACAGGACAAGAGTGTCTGTGTTGCTGCAAAAATATTATCCTGTAAAATGTTTCCTAAGATGATCCCGACGTAATGTTCGACATCAGTAGTGGAAATTGCGGATTTATGTGCATGGGGAGAAAAATCCAACTGGTCATGATACTTACTAAATCTGCTGATCGAAGATGCGATGCTGGCTCAGCACAAGGATGACCACAAATTCTACTATTACTGGTTACTAATTTTGATTTCCTTCACTGTCTGGGTTGACCCTCCAGACTAGGTACAAATGAATGTTTTTCTATTGTGCTTGGGTGCAAGGTACCATAATCTATGGGAAGATAAGGCGGACAACAATTACCAATAGGATAACAATATTGTATTCTTCATGCATGCAGAGGCATTATGACAGGTTGTCCGGCAGTCTCATGGGATCCACTCCAGAACTGTGCACAGGTACGCTGCCTTTGTCAAGTTTCAAGCTGATGTGCATAATATAAACCTGCTTCCTGCAAAATATATGTTTCAGTAGGTACAATGAGCGATCTTTATGGTGATAGACACCAATGTAGATTCAATTGTCAATATTTGGCCGGAGAAATGGCACGGCGCACTCGCAGAGTCGCTGCCTGAAGAACAAAATGCAGAAGAACCACCCATTCATCAGGTTAATGCTGAAGAGCATGAAGGTAATGATACCCACGATAATCTATCACAAGATCACATCGATGACGATGATGATATGGATGACTCATACTAGCATCCTTCAGAACAGCTACACACTAGAGATCGGGTGTAAACACAGACCCGTGTATAGCCAAAGGAAGGCCAATTGTCTCGAAACAAACAGAAAGCCAATAGAACAGAGAACACCACTACATTAACTAAGGATGAGTTACAGGAACTTTCCAACGCTGTTAAGAAAGTTGCGCAAGATAACCTAGGCAGTCTAAGGGCCCAGCAAGTAAGCATCACTACCCAAGTCCAGGACCCCCTCAATAAGTTGACAGTGGATATCAATGATATCAAGGACACTCTAGAGGCCGAAACATATGGAATTGATCCTAGCATGCCACTAGTCACACCGATGTTAGTACCGTCGATCAAAGTGCTCATTCTGAAGCATGCACTCGGAGCGAATAAAGAGACAAGTGTAGGTACTGGTGATAATAGCGTTGAGATAGAATTCTCCAAGTTTCTCTTAGAGGAGGTATATAACATCCAGTAGGAAGCTGCAACCAAACTTTGGCTAAGGAAAAAATCCATTTATTACTAGGCAGTAAAGAATAAAAGGAAGGCCAAGCTACGCAAGGCCCTATTAGAAGGAAAGGATTGGGAAATGCAGGAGCGCATCAACCTCCTAGCTGAGAAGGAGCAGGAAATATTAGCTCAGGAACAAATTTGTATCACATTGGTGGATTATATTAAGAATTCCATTGCAGCATTCCCACCAGAGGCTAGGCAAGAAGATGAAGACTCCCTGGCTAAATTTGCTAGGCTTGCGAAGATCGCGCAAGATATTCAGCACCAAGTAGAATATCTGCAATCCTAACAAATGCCAAGCACACCCCTGGAAGTGCTGGAGGAAATAAAAAGAGTAGTGTCTGAAGCTGCTTAGAAAATCAAAGAAGGAGAGTCACTCTACGCAAAGGCCACAGATACGTTGCAACCATTTGGGAAACATTACTCGAAGATGACATAGCCGAGGAAATAAGGAAGAGTGTGCGAGAATTATATGAGTGCATCAGTGCTGCAAAGATGGAAATGTAGAAGTTTCCCCTCCCACAAAAGGTCATTAAGAATGTAGAGATCAAAAGCCTGCAGCAGGAAGTGCAAGCCCTTCGCGAGCAAGAAAACTCCAGGGAAGCCGTAGTTGAGGCATTCCAGTCGGAAGCTGAGCAGCTCACAGGGCATATTCAACTGGTGTAGTAGAAACTTCAAAGCATAGTGCAATCGATCACAAAGTAATCCTTGGAATATGACCATTCCAACCATGTGGAACAGTTAGCCACACAAGCAGAGGAAGCTACGGAGGAAGTTGCTAAGGTTCAAACAATGGTGCAGGAATTCCAAGACAAGGTCTGTACTGCTGTGCATCCTGATTCGACACCAGTAGCATCAATTTGTGCATGAAAATAAACCCAAGGAAAAAAAAATAAAAATTCTTTCTTTTCAAATTTTGAAATTTTGAATTTTGGAGGAAACCATAGTGCCTTGTGTATGTAACAAGGATGTGGAACTAGAAGCAAAAGTTGTGCAAAAATGATGATGAAAATTAAAGACATCGCTAATCTAGTTATGAAACAAAGGACAAAAATTCCAAGACAGTTGGCAAGTACTGACAGACCGTTAAATGCATCAAGATTCAACGGAGATTTGGTGCTTGAGACAGGACAACACTACAGGCGGATCAAGTGTGCGAAACTCTGTAATGGTGGCCATCCAGCTCATCACCACATGATCACCAGTGTTAGTACCCAAAAGTGACGATGCCGATAATCATAGCATATCTAAGAAGAAAATCTGGTACACAAGATGAGGGTCTTGTCCTAATAATGCAGCTGGATAAGTCGACACGGCATATGACCCGATGCTCTTCCTGTAAGATTGGGTTTCACTTGCACCAAGCATACATATTTGAGTTTTGTTGATCAACCACCAGATGTAGTTACAAATGGGTTTGGGAGTGTCTTGCTGAGTAGCCTTGTGGGCTAAAGCTGTTGCTGCAGCTTTCAGCGTGTCGAGTGTATCCAGAGACAACAAGAAGGAAGATGGTGATAGTCTCCCAGTTAATTCAACCCAGTGACAAGTATTCAGAGAAATAATCCTTGGATATTTGTAGATTAGTAAATTAGCGGTCCTGTCGGTGGCACCAGAGCGGTCTCTAGTAGGGACCAGAGTTCCGGCCCAATTTGACAAACTCTGCAGGGTTTGAACTAGAGTTCCTACCATCTTTCACAAAGTCTGTAGGGTTGGCGAGCGAGCTCATTTTCCAGCAATCCAGGCGAGATCTCCTTGTATCAAGGGATCAGGGAAGGGCTACAGGGCTAGTTTTGGCTTGAAATCTATGCTTCTCAGGTGAAATTTGTCAATATTTGGCAAATCACTCACCTCCACCACTCTGGATAGCAGGGATTTTCTGGATTTCAATATGGACAAGTCTTCAAAGTCCATATCTATGGAAAAAAGGGTGGTGAAGAGAAAGATGCAGAAGAGATGAAGTCAGCGAAGAACAATAAGAGAAAAAGCCGCAACAACCCACAGAAAGCACACGTCAAACCCCAGGAGCATAAAAATGGCAGAAGAGCCAAGGAAACTTGGATTGTTGTGTCAGAATGGGACACTAACCACCCTTGGTGAAATTGGAGGAGGACTATGATAAGATGATGAAAGAGTCCCAGAGCAAAGACAACACTCCTGTTCATAGGGATCTTGGTCCCAATAAGAAGTGCTAGCTTACCTTGTTAGCTCAAGTGAAATCTGAACTTGAATCCTCCATTTCCCATCCTCTACATGGTGCCAAGAAATAAGCTGTATCAGTGTGATAACCCTGCAAAGTACCTAAGTCTGTGATAAAGTTGCCTTGAACAAACCTGAATTTTTTTTTTGCAAAAGATGCAGTGCATGTCATGTTGCTTCATATGTCCCTTGCTTCGTGGCTCGGGATGAGCCACAGGTGAGTGTTGGGGGCCTGTTGGCTCTGGAAAGGGGCATAAGGAGGAAGTCGCATGTGTAACCAAGGAAAATGCATTGCATATGTGATAGAAGCAAAGGAATGTTGCGAAGGACATAAAGGGCCCATGAAGGCAGAGTAGAGAGGCACGTGGCAAAGGGAAGATAAGAGCAGAAGTGTGCACGGGAAAATGACTGGAAAGCAACGGATGCAGTATCCATACCATGGCCATATATGGTGGCATAAGTCTGCAGCTACGCACGTATGAGAAGATATTTGTAAGTTAGGCCGATAGTGGCTCATGTCAAGTCATGATCACCACAACTATAGCCAGAAGGGTGGCTGATGGTGACGGCTAACAGACTGTAGGTATGCAGTTGGCCCTGTGTGGCCATGTAAATTAGTATAAATAGGAGGGATGCAATTGTTAGAGGGTTGGTCGGTGAGGTTTTCTTTGATCCTTGTTCAGTTTTTAGTAGTAGTTTTCTATTCAATGGTAATCCATGGAGAGGGATTTCATTTCGTTGTAATGTCATAGCGATCAGAAAGGAGGAGACTCAGGAAGAGTATAGTAGCAGTAGAGGGGCTGTTGAGCTACGGATCTGGCTGCTGTGTGAGTAGGCCACTAGGAGTAGGAGTAGAATAGAAGAGAGAACTAGAGAGCATGGGAAATATAAGTATGAACTTAAAGACACATCTCAAGATCAGTCTACATCCCGAAGAATGCAAGGTGCTATATCCTTTCTCATGCCAGATGAAGAGCACCTTGGTGTTTTTTCCCAAATGGGTTTCCACATTATCTCTTGTGTTTGAATGAATGGATAACATCATGAATGTGTATGTGATTGATTACTATTTTCTTTCCATATAATGTTCAATGTTGCTTGAATTTCTATTATCATCCTACAATTGGTAAATGAATGGTCAAAATGCATTGTTGAAATGAATATATATATATATCAGTCTGTATGATTACTGTTTTGAGTCTTGACTTAAGTCGTAGAGTCGATTGATGTGAATCAACTACACTGAACGAGTTGCACTAGCTATGAGGTGGAAAGGAAGGTCAGGTCATGCGTGATGACATATGTTTGTGCTCGATCATGTAGAACTGACTCCTTTTTCCAGCCATCCTGTTGCCTTCATTGAGCTCCTTGGTTGCGATCCAAGGGACTATACTCCCCTGACAATCGCGGAAACATGGTTCCGGCGGTTACCCATCTATGAGATATCTCGGGTGATACTACACCTACTTCACAGGTGTTACCGATGGTGCTTGATCTATTAGGTCAGTATCTTGGGTAGTTGTTGGATCGACGGGCTGCACAGAACCTGGGTTGCGCGAGTGGGGAAAAGTGGCCAAAAATATCCATTGGTGGACAACTCGTTGTATATGAAACTAGTTGGGAGCGTGTTGTATCTCACACACTCTCGACCTTATTTGTCTTATGCAGTAGGTGTTGTTTCAATATATATTCATGATCCTCATGAGATCCATTGGAAGGATTCTAAAAGGAACTTGCATTATGTGCAAGGAACCAAACACTATGGGATACACTATGCTTCTAGTTCTCCTTTAGAACTAGTTGGATTTATTGATCCGGATTAGGATGGATATTCCATTGAAAAAAAGTCCACTTAAGGTTATGTATTCATGCTTGCACATGGTCCCATATGCTGTTCAAGTAAGAAAACACACACTATATCCCTTTCATCAGTTGAGGCCCAGTACAAAGGAGCAGTGAATGTAGCTACACAATGTGTGTTGTTGCAAGGAATTCTTGGAGAACTTGGTTTTGCATTTGATTCACTCACTGACATTTGGTGTGACACTCAAATTGAAATCAATATATCCATAGATCCAGTAAAAAGATAGAGGACTAAGCACATTGAGATTCAGATGAACTAAATCAAGATCTTGGTGCACGAGCAGGTGATATCATTGTAGTATTTCCCATCTACATAGAAAACTATTGATATCTTCACCAAGAGTTTCACATAGAATACATTCACCTATATGAGGTCACTCCTTGGAGTGGGTGACACACGGTAATGACTAATATTTACTTTCATATTTTTCTCCATGTCCATTTTAGAGGGAATGTTTTATTCCCATGTGGTTTTCCTTCTTACCTTGGTTATATGGACAAATAATTTTTTGCAAGAGGTGACTAGAGCCTTAGTTTCCAAGGCCTCAAATTTTGATGTGGTTACACTAATTCAGGATTAAGGGGGTGTTAGAACATCATACCACCTATTACCATGGTCACATACCATCTAGGACATACTTACATTCATTTTCACTTATGTTGCATAGTCCAAACATTAGTCATGTTAGCTTCCTAAGGTAATTGTGGGTTTCAGACCATTAAATGCACCCAGTGACCACATTTTGATTATTCAGGAGCATGAGCACCCTCATTAATGATAGTTTGGTCTATTTGGGTGCTCCCATTCCTTAAAACATGGAACTGGTTTGACCAAATGTATTTGAGTGTTTTTGGCTATTTTGGACCATTTATTGCTTCCTAGTGCCACTCCCACTCACCCATGCACTCCAACACACCTGACATACTCTTATTTATGACCAAGAATTCTTCCCCAACATTCACATGTCCACTCATGACCATTCGAGGTGGTTTTGGAGCTTATTGGTCCACCTAGGGTGGTTTGAGGTCCAATATAATCCTGCCACATGTATGCCACTAATTTTCCTCAAAAGGCTAACAATTTTCTCCTGTTGTATTATAATCATGTTCCATACATATTTAAATGTTGGACTGAAACATAAATCAGATTTATTGACACCATTTTTGTGTTTTATTTTGCCTCTTTCAACACTGTTTCAACATATGTCTTGTCAAATTCTTTGTTGTGAAAATTCTCTTAGCTTCTAGATCTTGTTGTGAATCAAAATTTCACAATATTCATCAACTTTCCATCTTCATATCTAGTCATGATGACTTGGTTATCATAGGACTTCCTTATCTCTACTATTACATCAAACATGTGGATGGACAAACCTTGTTGTTGAATTTGTACCAAGGAAAATAGGATTCTATGCAATTTTAGAATATACATAACATTATGTAATAAGAATTCAGGGAATCCAGGCAGTTTGAGCATGATGAAACCAATTCCCTTAGGTTTGAGGTCGGATTTGTATACAAAACACTTTCCATCTAAATTGTCATTCAATACTTCAAAATAGTCTTTTCTAAATTTCATGTGGGATGTTGCACTAGTATTAAGAAACCAAGTATATTTTTAAGATGAAAATGATGAGATTAATTCATTTATTCCAATATTGCAATGTGCAACAATACATGGGAAGATTCAAGAGATTTAACAACATCTTATACTTTACTTATTTCTTCTTTCCTCTGGTTATGTCTTTCTTTGATGGAATCCCAAGGGGCCCAACACTGATTTGCTTCATTTCCATTCTTCCTACAACACTTACACCGTAATTCCGATCTTCTATTTTAGTTGTTTATGCACCCCCACCTTTGAAATTTCTTCTTCCTCGTCCTCTTTTGCTAATCTCTCCCTTGGAAGAGTATTTTGACTGGTTCTTTCCTTTCTCAGCAAGGAATTGGGCCTTTCTAGTGGGAACTATTCTAACTATAGATGCCAATGAATGCATCTTCTGCAATTGTCACATGCAATTTAACAATGTTTGGGAGAAAAATAGAGATAGGTGCAATTCTTAAAGTCTCTACCACCTTTTACAATGTATTCTTTTAATACAATACATTTCTTGCAATGTGCAATTGATTAATGTTCTCAAGACAATAATGATACACCCATAAAAAAAAAATGACACCATCTCTTTGTACCTCAACAATATGCTCCTTGTCAAAAGATGGTACTTTAGAATCAAAATCTACATCAAATGATACAATTACTTATTCGACTAAAATCTACATTACCAACACACTTCACACTTCACATAGGGAATTGAAAAACTTTAATATCGTATGTCACAATGATAGGACCGATTCACCAAGAGGCATAACAACAGGTAGCAAGCCAAGAGTTATATAGTACACTGGTCACTAAAATAGGTATTCACAATGTTATGCAATTGTCCTGCATATCAACACGTTCAACCAATTGAATGATCCTTCCACCAAATTGTAGGTCAAAAAGTGAGATTGAACTAGATCTCACATATCGTTTGAGACTAGGGTTTCTTCACTAAGATTGCAACAACAAAAAGGGTGCACTATAACACATAGTTCCCACATAAAATGCATGTCAATAATACACTCGCTATGGTGTTGAGTTTCAAGAGTAATAAATTTTTAGAATGCACTCATTTTGTAAATCTACAAGAGTTTATAACCATGAGTCATAAGTAGCACACATGTATTTATAATATAGTTGAAAACAACATGGATAAAGAGAACTAGTTCATGGAATTCACCATGCTACACTAGGTCATAGTGCAGCTTAACCACTATTCTGAAAATTCATGCCCCTCATGGGTTCAAATATCATATATGAGAGGGTGCATTGTTCCATGAAGGTTGGTGCCAAATATCACAAAGTTATGCATTCCACATAGAATATTAAAAAATGATACACAAGAACTCTAAAAAAACAATGGGAGGTTGAGGATTGATCACTAAGATCCAACTATTAGCCCTAAACAAAAATGATTGTAATATACAGGTTCCAACCAACACAACAAGAGGAGATTCCTCTAGTAGAGATCAGGGTTTTGAGAAGAGAATACACGGAGGTGTGAGGAGTACTAAGTGCATGGAGCAATCATGCTAAGAATCAATGTATCTGAGCCTGAAAGGAATATGGGATAATTCCATGACTAAGTACATAGAAATGAAGAACAAAGAATGACATACTGTCAAGAAGGTAGAATATATGGCTAGGAACTCCGATACTACTATAAGAGAATAACTCCTAAATGACTTTATTCATGAACCAATTCCTTATTTATATAATGATATTGTCTCTTGGGCTTCAACTTATAAAAGATCTATTGGAATCCAAGGAGAATCTCTATCTTCTCCTTATCAAACTAAAAAATAATTACAAAATTTACAAACTTAATAGTGGAACCATAATCCCGTAGGATTAGGTCTCCAACATGTGCAAATAGGGAAAATGCATTTTCTTGCAATTGCTGGTAAAACATGTTATAATTTCCTGCATTGTCATAAAATATTATTATTAGATAGATAGAATCAATATAAAAATATTTACTGTTGTATAAAATCAAATTATGTTAATGGATAAGATGTAATTACCATGGATTTTTAATCCCTTCACTGGGACTAGTTTCTAATGTCCTCGTTCGATTAGGCAACAAAACACCCGCAAACCTACTTAATCCCCATAGGTTCGAGTGGGTACTGCATAAGAGGGTATTGAATAAGTACATTTGATACTTAGAACAACTTGGGACACACATTCAGTACTAAAGTCAACAGTAGGATAAAAGAAGCCTTTTCTCTTTAGGCTTAAAATTCAACATCAAATTAGAATCGCATGCATGCAAAAGTAAAAGCACAAACCCTAAAAGTGACGTGTGAACCCTAAAAGCGCATAAGGATCTATTTAAGAAGGATCAGGGAGCCTAAAGAGATACCTATGTTTATTATTGATTGATTTGGATATTTTAGCAGCAACACAGCGTTCAGCTATGACAGTTGGGGTTGAGGATGGAGTCTTCAACTAACGAGCGTTCGGTAGTGAAATATATTCTCTAGTCTCCTTTAGGATAAACCATCTAGGTTTTTCACCACATCTATTGTATTCATCATTATTTAGTGTTTCAGTGTATGCCAGAATATTATTTGTAGGTTCATCCGTACAGCTGGGGGGGATTTAGTTGGAAAACCCCAAGTCATTCCCTGAGATTTTGGATCACCATATTTCTTTTGCATATGGCTTTCATCCTCACTAATGAGATCACTCTACTACTTTGAGTGATTATCAGCCATCGGGTTTCTCACCTGGAGCAGCTAGCAGCAGAACAGAGAAGAGGGAGGGCATGAACACCAGTCAGGTGAACCAATTCGCTAGGGTACATGGAGAGGTCAAATATTCTGCATGCTCTAGCCATTCTCTCCGACACAGAAACATCTACACTGCTACAAATTTGCAGCTCCAACAGACCACCCCTCCACCAAAATTTTTATCTTTAACTGATCCAGACTGCTGGGGGCACTACGTTGGAAAAAGGGGTTATTACTTCATCATCTCGGCTTATCTTGCATGCATATTTTCTTAGGATCATATTCAGTCGGATTATCAGTGGTAAGTGTTACAATCTTTCCTACAAACCCTAACCCTAAATTCATCTATAATTTAGGGGATTTTTGCATGGAAGTTTTGCATGCCCGACTATTCAGAAATTTTGCATAGAATTAGAAAATATGAGTATTTGGGATATTACATAGTTCATTTTACATCTATAAAACAAATGGTAATTTACGAGTTCTCTTGATGACTAAGCATGGCATCTTGGGACTCCTATCAACATCCAATAAATGATAACATTAGTATTATACCCATGGATAGTATGTATAGATGGGCTTGTAGACTTCCCCGCACATTTTGTGGAATATTTCCTCTGTAGAGAGGTGAAATATCCCTTGTATTGAGATTCCTTCAATCCAAGAAATAAATAAAATGGGTGGACACTAACATATCCTAGACCTTACTCATACACAATCTACCAAAGTAGGAGGAAGATGAAAGGAAGCATATAGCCTACCTCTCTTTTGGATGTTGTTCCTTCGTGCTCCTTGTTAATCCAGCTCCTAGCCTTGAGATCCAACTTCAGGATGCAAATGGAAGCCTCTACAAAACATATAGAAACTCATTTCCAACACAATAAGTGTATAAAACATAGATCTAACTATCAAATGATAGACATATTCATGCATCCAACATAAGATACATAAATGGGGATAATAGGCCATGTTTTTATTAGTGGAAATCAAAATAAGAAATCAAAACCATGAAATTGATGATGCAACAACTCCTCGAATATCTCCTTCCAACCCCTTATGGTGTCTTAGGATCATAGGTATGATTCTCTCACCTTTTCTCATGCCTCTCAGATGAGAATGACACTCATTATATAGGATTTGGAAGCATAAATACTATGGAGAAAGGAGTGGATCAAGACGGGATTTTCTTGATCAAGTAATATTAAACTTACTCAGGATATAAGGATAGGGGATTTATTGAATCCATAACCTAACCAACCAAATCCTCACAAATATAGATCCTACATATAATAAGGAGTAGTTAAACCAAATTCATTGCTCCCCAAAGCTAAGAACATAGAGATGAAGTGGGACTTCATTTCTTCCCTATAATAGTGCAAGGTCAGATGAAATGGTTTCATATCCCCCTACATAAGATAGGGAGGGTGATGATCCTTCAAAAATAGCATCAATAAAGGTATCAAGATGGGTTTTTCCTCTTAATGATAGATTCTTATACCTAATATGTTTAGGGATAACATCAAACATTAGGTTTCCATTCTAAAACACTTAGGGACCATGATAAACACCTTCCATGGTGGTATTAGTATAAACATTAAGGATGAATTAAAGTGTTACATTTTGGTGTATAACAACACCAACACTAGGTGTAGAATTAGGGGAAAACACAACAATATCGGGAGTTCAGAGATCATTAGTAGGTACAACAGGAGTAGAGGTTCCAACAATAGATTCATTTTTGTTACTCTTAACACCAAGGACTTCCTATCTCAAGAATTCCTACAAAAATACAATTATATGTCAAGCACTTGGATTTATTTTTAAAAATTCCATATTCATTAAAGGAATTGATGGAATACAATTAAAAAAATACATATGTCGTAATTAATGTTTTTTTCATCGAAAATTGACTTCTTGCTTCAGTATTTGGAGTCTCTCCAGTGAACATCAATTCCTCAAGTTCTTCATTCCATTTTTCAACCCATTTTATAATAACAACAAGAGTGTAGACAACTCTATATATGTCTACCTTGTTTTGATCAGGACAATGCAATGATATGGGAGCCTACAAAGAATCAAAACATAGAATGTCAATAACCAACGTAATAAGAATCATTGGAATAAGATAATAATGATCAATATGGATAATAATGAACATATATTATTTTAATTTCTTATTGTTGTTTCCTTTCCCTCTATTAACCTATAACATAAAAAATGATTTGTTAACTACATATCCAAAAATAAAAGTTCCCAATTCCTTTAAAAACATTATGCAATAAACTACATTTCATGACAAGTATTGAGCATACAATATATATGTTCTATAGTAAATAATCAACATGAGTGTTAAACCATAATTACCTAATTCATATATCTTATTCAATTTATAATTTATCAACAAATCCTTTCCCACACTTATGGATTTTATTGTAGAAACCATAACTTTCTTTCTATTACAGTCCTCAAACACAAAATTAGGTAGTTTGTTTGTTCTTTTCGGACACTAACTATTTATAAACCCCACAATATATGTATATGTATATATATATATATATATATATAGAGAGAGAGAGAGAGAGAGAGAGAGAGAGAGAATCCTTTATTTTTATTTTTTTCTTTCATTTGTGTTCTAATTTGCACAACGTATTATTTGTTAGCCTACACCAATGTGGGTAATAATAAATTGGGACAACATACTCCATCAATTTCACTTCATGGTTGTATGGAACATTCACACCATCTAGTTAAAAGATCCTTAGGCCATGTTAACTAGATGGAGCAATTTGATATGTTCTTCCATCAATATAAAAACAATGTTTATTTTAGGAAGTGGGTTTGGTTCCTAGTTCTTCACATATTGTTTTTATTTCCATGGAACTTCCTTGTTTCCAATGGTCTCATTTTCATAAGAGAATGACCATCATTCAGTGAGAAAGAAAATCCATACATTTCATTAATGTTGGATTTTTCATATGGGGTCATGTTTGAGAGTGAGTTGGAGAGCTTGTGTGTAGTTTAAGATCTTGATGTTTTGGGATGAATACCGCAACCCATCTTCAGGAGCAGATACTTAAGAATCCTAAATTTTTATAGAATGGTTGTGACTGATAAATACTTATCGGTTGATCAATAAGTGCATGGTATCTCCTTAAGAGCATGCCAACTTTTCTATGGATGTGTAATCATTCAATTAATAAAGGTCTCATTTTTTGGGTGTTTTAATATTTTGGAGTTTTTAATGCTTTTAAACTTCTATTAATTTAATTTTAACCCTAATTTATGTTGATACTATTATTATTATCATTAAAGAGGCTATTATTATTATTATTACCTAAACCCTAAAGTTCTATATAAATATTAATGTCTTCCCTATAAAGGTCTTATTTATTTTGTGATTTAATACTTATACTCTTTTCATTTTAATTTAATTTTTAATCCATGTTGGTTTATAATCATTGTAATTAAAGTTGATTTATTATTATTATTATTATTATCCATGCCCTAGAGTTCCATATAAATATTAATTACTTGCCTTTTTAATTTTACCTCTTTGATTAGGTTGATGATGAGCGTCCACGACATGCTTAACTTCCACCCATCATATCTATCCACATTATTCGGGTGTTGTTA
This sequence comes from Pseudotsuga menziesii, assembly GCA_001517045.1. Classification (NCBI taxonomy): domain Eukaryota; kingdom Viridiplantae; phylum Streptophyta; class Pinopsida; order Pinales; family Pinaceae; genus Pseudotsuga; species Pseudotsuga menziesii. Next base: position 193,647 of record LPNX011186456.1, read on the forward strand.
GTTTTTCATCACATTAAGCTAGCATTATGATATTATGATCTTTTCACTGAGAGAATAACAAGCACAGCAATAAAACATAAGCAAATCACAAGAGACAAGAGACACAAAGAGTTTTCCTCGGGGAAACCATAAAGGAGAAAACCCCGCAACTTCCTTAGAGATAAAATCAGCACCAAAACAGTAAGAGATCTCCCAACAGCAGTGGCCTTCTAGTCCCAGTATATTTCCTCCTCCACAAGTGTGCCTCACTTAAGAGAGTGAATGATGTGTGTGTTAAATAGAGAGTCTCACTCTCTATTTATATTCTTTCGTTCACTTGAATTGCATTTTCACACGTAGGCTCAACCTAATAATTACTACTTGATCCTACACCTTAATTAGTGTATAATAACTCAAGTGCCCCGAAATTGTGGGGACTTACCTAATGACTTGATATGACTTGATTACATTATTAATCCTCCCGATCGGAACATCGGGGCATGACCACATGACTCAAATACATAATAGAAACATCCCGGAATAAACATCGGGTTACAATACATAAGATACATAGTAGAATACATTCCGAAGTTACATATACATCAACACTCCCTCTTAACTAGGAAGGTATTCTTTCGACACAATTTTCAGCACTGGTCTTCTTCTCTGTATCAGCTGGATCATCTCGTCTTCAAGTCATCTTTGTCTTCAATTCATATTTGTCTTCAAGTCATCTTCGGATCTGGATCATCTCTCGATCTGGATCATCATCACTGGATCTAGATCATCTCTTGATCTGGATCATCATCACTGGATCTGGATCATCTCTTGATCTGGATCATCATCACTAGATCTAGATCATCTCTCGATCTGGATCATCATCACTGGATCTAGATCATCTCTCGATCTAGATCATCATTGCTGGATCTGGATCATCTCTCGATCTAGATCATCATCGAACATCATCACTGGATCTGGATCATCTCTCGATTTGGATCAACATCACTGGACTGGATCTGGATCATCACTCGATCTGGATCTGGATCTGGATCATCTCTCGATCTGGATCATCACTGCTGGATCATCATTATTGGATCTGGATCATCACTCGATATGGATCAACATTGGTGCTATCTCATGATTCTTCTCGTCATAGGAAGTTCTATAGAGCCAGCCATTTTTCATGCTAGTTGTAGGCCTACCCTCATGTAGGTATTCGCCCAGCACTTACATCTGACCTGCTCGTCAGAAAGGCACACCCAGCACTCACATCTGATCATGTAGTAAACTACAATCCCATCAGAAAGGCCCAGC
>LPNX011186456.1:202477-227674 GCA_001517045.1 Pseudotsuga menziesii
ACTATGAACAAGATAGCTATGATCCTACACAAGCAAAACAATAGGGTTTCCTTCTCGCCATCTAACTCATTAGGGAAAATGTTGGACCATTTTAGAAAGAAGACAGACCCTAGGAAAAATAAAGGTTTTTATTTGATACCATGTGGTTATGGAAAGATTTATATTGGAGAGACTAGTTGTTCCATTCACACAAGGCTTAAATATCACAACACCGACATCTTTACAAGGAAATCAACTCTAATAAAACACTCAACATACACTAAACACTATATTCTATATGGAGGAAGTAAGGGTTATAATTAGCATTAATCACTGTACTAAAAGACAAGTCGATGAATAAATAGAAATAAAGAAACACCCGAATAATATGAATAGAGATGATGGGTGGAAGCTAAGAAAGTCATGGAAACTCGTCATCAACCTAATCAAATAGGTAAAATTAAAAATGTAGGCCATTAATATTTATTTGGAACTCTAGGGTATGAATAATAATAATAATAATAATAACTTTAACCATAATGATAACAAGCCAGCATGGATTAAAAACTAAATTAAAATGAAAAGAGCATAAGTATTAAATCACAAAATAGTTAAGACCTTTATAGTTAAGATATTAATATTTATTTAGAACTTTAGGGTTTAGATAATGATAACAACAAGAACAAATTGTTTAATGATAATAATAATAGTATCAACATAAATTAGGGTTAAAATTAAATGAATAAATTTTTTAAAGCATCTCCAAAATATTAAAACAAAAACTAAATGAGACCTTTATTAATTGAATGATCACACATCCATATAAAATATGACATGCTATTGAGGAGACACCATGCACTTACAGATCAAACGACAAGTATTTATCAACCACATCCAGTGTATAAACATTTGGGATTCTTGAGTATCTCCTCCTGAAGATGGGTTGTGCTATTCAGCCTGAAACATTATGATCTAAAACTACACACATGATATCCAACTCACTCTCATCAATAATTTTTTAAAATTTTATTCTAATAATTCTACCTCTAGTTGATATTGATATACTTATTGATGTTTCCCATTCTCCTTTTTATTTAGAAAAACCATCACTATATAAATATGGAAATTTTGATCGTGTCCAACATTCAAAACAAATATTGATAGACAATATAGTACTTAATTTTTTTTCACTCAGATTGGTTTTTATACCCCCAAAAGAAATTCTCCAAGTTTTCTTGGGAGAAAGTTGTAATCCATCATAAAATAATAACCAATACTTGCATATATGAACCATCGAATCCATTGGAGTCATGGCATCATATTTCACCTAGGGACACCCACCTCCCAAAGGTCCATGGAACGAAAGTTGTTTTATTGGATAATTTTCAGAACTAAGGTCTTCCTTAGTGACATGCATTGTGATTTTTGCATCACATGTAAACTAGTGAAAGATTAGCCAACAGAGTATGTGAACATTGAGTTCATGGCCAACTTTCCTAAAAAAGATTTCTCGAGGTTGTGATACTTTATTATATTGCTCTGATTGTTTTTTATGCACCAGGAAAATATTTTCTAAGTTGCCTTCAATGACTTCAAGGAGCAAGTTGAAACTCATTGTAAGTTGATAACCATGTCTTGGGTCACCAAAATGTGCATTCTAGTGGACTCATGTCATCATATTTCACCTAGGACACCTATCTCCTATTGGTCCATGGACCAAGGGTTTTCATATTGGTTAATTTTTGGAACTAGGGTTTTGCTCAATGACATGTAGTGTGAATTCTGCATCACATGTAAATTTATTGAAACTTCGCCAACAGAGAATGTGGACATTGCGGTCATGTACACATTGTATAAACAAACTTGTTGGAGGTTATGCTAATTAGTTATGTTGCTTAGATTGGTTTTTATTCCTCAATAATATATTCACCAAGTGTCTTTGAATGGATTCAAGGAGTGAGTTGAAACCATTCATGATTTGATAACTAATACTTTGATCAATGAACCATCAATTCAATTGGCTTCATGACATTAAATTTTTCATAGGGAACTCACCTCCCATGGGTCCACAACACAAAAATTATATATTGGTCATTTTTTGGAAATAGGGTTTTGCTCAGTGACACATAGTGTGACTTTTGCATCACATACATTTGTTTTTAAAACTTAGCCAATGAGGTGTGTGGACATTGCAATTAGTTACACCTTACCAAAAAAATATTTCTAGAGGTTATCGTAGTTGTTCTATCACTCGAATTGGATTTTATGCCCCAGGAAGAGATTCACAAAGTGTCATTGAATTTCTTCAGGGAGTGAGTTTAAACCCATGATAATATAATAACTAGGACTCTAATCGATAAATCATCAATTCCATTATATTTGTACCATCTGATTGCACCTAGGGACACATGTGTCCCATGGGTCCATGGATCAAAATTTGTCTTATTGACCATATTTTAGAACTAGGGTTTTTCTTAGTGACATATAGTGTGATTTTTGCATCACATGTAAATGTTTTGAAACTCAACCAACGAAGAATGTGTAAGTTGTAGTAATTTCCAATATTCCAAAAAAATCTTGATGGAGGTAACTGTTAAATGTACAACTTTAGGAGTCATTCTCCATCAGAGTTGTGTTGTATGAAGTATGGAAATTATGTTGTATTAAGTTCTGAAACCTCTCCATGAGACTAGTGTTGTATCAAGTCTGGAACTTATGTTGTATTAAGTTCATAAACTTATGTTGTATTAAGTTAAGAGCTTGTGTTGTATCAATATAGGATGTTGAGGTCATGAGAGATGCATGTACTATGATATTATGTTGTATTAAGATCAATATCTTGTGTTGTATCAAGATCAAAGCCTTATGTTGTATCAAGGTCAAATACTTGTGTTGTATCAAGTCCGAAACTTATGTTGTTTTAAGTTCAGGAGCCTTGTGTTGTATCAAGACCATATGACTTGTGTTGTATCAAGTCATGAGGATATACTATGTGATGTATGGCTAGTCATGGTCACCAGGTGCTATAAGTATCCTTTAAGGATTATCTACCCCTAGAGTGATTTACTTTAGCATATGAATATATGACATGGGGTAATACATATGATCATAGGTTCATAACAATTCTTCTCAGTATGGTTTGATAAATATGATTAATTAATTAAACACTCATGGACCATATAGAATTAATTATTGATAAATGATATGAGCAGAGAGATAGAGTAAGGACTCGAATTCCCCATGTCATACCTCTAGTGAAATCAAATTTCAAAGACATCACTGTAAGTCTAAGTTGTGGAAAACAAGTTTTAGTTAATAAAGGAATCTACTCCTCTATTTATGCAAATCCTTTGTTGAGGATGACACTGAATGTGAAGCACTAAATACATTAATTTAAACACATAACTAATGGTTAATAAATTAGTTAATAAATTCAAATTCAATTCAATATAGTTCAGTTCAGTTCAATTTAGTTCAATTCAGTCCAGTTCAATCAGTTTGCATTCAATTAAAGGAAGTTAGCACCAATGAATTAATGGAGGGAACATATATTCAGTGTGGGAGATAATTACGAGGTGAAAAATTGGCACCAAGTCAAGGAAGGAGTGTGGAAGGCTCAATAGTTAAAGGGTGAAGAGTGCACATAGTTCCCACAGTGTTCACAGTTCTCAAATTCATGCAACCTTTCACTACCTCTCAGTGTATGATTGAATAAGCTAGTTATTAGAGTGCCAAGCACTTGGAAAGGCTATGAGAGTATTCTGAGTGATTTCTATTCTCTAGTGCTTCTTAGATATCTCTTTTCAAGCAATATGAAAGTGTTTTAAAATAATTCTCTACCATTATCTATCATACTCAAAGGATTGATTGTTGGATTTTTCATCCTATGGATTTGGAGGGTTTTCCTAGGGCACATCACGTGTCTTATGGATTGAATAATTTGTGTTTTTTAATTGTTAGGTGATATACATGCATTGGATTTGTTTATCAAAATTTGTAATGTTTTAATATCTTCAAATTTTCTCAAACATTGACATGGTATCAGATCAAGGGCATGCACAATCTTAGTTTTCTGCAAACATTCTAAACCTACGCAAGATATTGAAACATTAAGAAAAATATTGAAGAAATGGAATCAATCTCCGTCCGACCGGAAGACTAACTTGAAGGCACAAAAAAATTCAACACATGGAAAGAGAGAGTGATCAACATTCTCGAAGAGCATGATCTTGATTCCTTTGTGGCCATTGTGATCAAAGAGCCTACTGAAAATGCAGGAAGAAAAAATTACAAAAAGAATCAATCAAAGGAAAAGAGGATCACATATGACTCCATGAAGGTCAACCTCATGTCGATGATCACACCATTGAATATTTATGAGAAGAAGGAACCTACTCAAAAGATGGATTTGAATAACAAGTTTCAAAACATGAAGATGGAGATAGATGAGACCGTAGTGTCATTCTTCACAAAGATTTCATAGGTGAAGGATCAACTTGCAAGCATTGGTGTGGATACATATGAGGATGATATTCTTCAAACTGCCATTGACAAGATTCCCGTCTCATGTGAGACCTTTATTATTGTGGTAAATGGAAGAGAATAGAAACCCAACTTAAAAATAATTTGGTACGATTACATTAAATAATAAGGGTGCATATAGAACAAATTTGTGCACACTAAGGAGAAGAATCTAGCTCTCACGGCTAGAGCCAAGAAAGGGAGGAAGCCATTCGCTCCCAAGAAGTCCCTCGGTGCAAAGAAGAAAGAGATCAATAAATGTTTTAACAAATAAAATATTCTATGTTTTTATTGTCAAAATATGAGACAATTTATACGATATTTTGATGTGAAGAAAATAAAAGAAGGAATATTTCATCCTTCCACCGTTGTTGAAGAAACTTCCAAAGAAGATGCACTCGAAGAGAAAGAGACAAGGAGGGAGTATTAACTCATCTCTTCTTTATCTGTTTCTCTCATCGTGAGAGAAGATACATCGATGATTGACATTGGTGTTTTAAATCACATGTCAGGATACAAGGGCACAATCTCCAACCTAAAAGAGAAACAATTTGCATACATGGTGGAATTGGGATACAATTCCACATACTCAATCCAAGGAGTTGGATTCACATCCTTCCAACTAAATTTTGGAGAAACAATACACGTGGAGGAAATTATTTATGTACCTAGATTGAATAAGAACCTACTCTCTATTTCTGTCCTTGAAGATAAAGGATTCCTAGTCATCTTCATGGAGAATCAAGTATACATGTGGTCGAAGAACCAAAACATTGATACTGCTATTGTTATTGGAGTTCGAGAAGGAGGACTTTCCAAGGTCCCATGAAATATTATTTCATCCTTGAAACAACATACTATCAGCCCATGTGAGCTATGTCATAGGATACTTGGAAACCTCCACTTCAAAGCACTCTTTGGTTTGCAACAAATGGTGAAAGGTATTCTTAGTTTTGATTATGTACATGATATTGTTTGTCAAGGTTGTGTTTTAGGAAAGAAAGTTAAAAAGAAGTTTCCAAGAAACCACACTAGATATAAATGAATATTGTATTTAGTACACTCATATGTGTGTTATATCCTAAAAATATACATCTCTTCTCGTGACCACTTTCCCATGATTTCATCGCATGTCGACACTTCATGAAAGTCACTGAAAGTAAATAAAAATACACCTAAATTGGAGGAGCCATATCTAGATTTTTGTAACTTTGTTTGACCTTTTCTATGGACCGTTGGAAATATATATGAGACAGGAACAACTTTGCAGAAGACTTCAAATATTGGAAATGACTAGAAGCACCCTAAAAATGAGCATTTTTTATGTAACCTTGACCCTATACACTACAAACCTTCATTTTATTGATGTATTTATGAATTTTCCTTCATGCTACCTATGCTTAACTCGTGCAATGGTAAAAAATAATAAAAATATCAAAGTATCAAATCAGGAGTGGTTCCGGAGGTTTTGGAACTGAATTGGGAAGCTGTAACTAACCCCTATTCAACCCTATCTCTTCAGAAATGTATAAATAGTTGGAGAGAGGTCCATGAGAGGGGACTTGAAATTTTGCATTGTTAAGCTGGAGGAATTGGGACTCTAATTTGCCCCACCTTTGCCTTGTATTTTCATCCTTGTGTTGCATAGATTGGAGGATGATTTCCTCGGAGAAGAGAAGCACAAGAACCAGGTCAAGGTTTTGTGAGGTGCCTAGCTTGAGGAGAAGGTAATAGTTGTAATTTTTCCATGATTAATAAATATGTGATGCTCTTACTCTTCCAATCATTGTGTAATGGATATTGAATATTTGTTTATGATCAGATGTTTATGTTAATCAGATTAGGGTTTCATATTTCTTTGATTATCATTGATTTACATGTGGTCATATTGGTTTGAGGAAGGTTTAATTTGTTTTGTAGGTCTCTTGGAGCATGAGGAACAAGAGGAGGATTAAAGGGTTGATTGTATCAACCTTAATTTGAATAGGGTATGAAATTTTCTGATCTTTGAATCTTGTTTACATTTACTTGCAGAATTGTATGCATCTATCTTTCAACCCTAGTATGTTGATGGCCTCTTAACCCCTAGCAATAGGAACACTTTCCTCTACAACAATGTGTGTGGACCCATGTCTTCCCTTTCCCTCAATGGGAATCTCTACTATGTTTTATTCATTGATTATTTCTCCCTTAAGGCCTAGATTTACTTCATGAAAGCCAAAAGTGAAACCTTTAGTAAATTCCAAGAATATAAATCCTTAGTTGAGAATCAAACAAGTATGCATATCCATTCCCTAAGGTCTGATAATGGTGGACAATTTAAATCAAATTATTTTAATGAGTTTTATAGTGATCCAGGGATATGTAGACAATAATCAGTTCCTTACAACCCACAATAGAATGGGGTTGTAGAGAGAAAGCCAAAATTATTTGTGAGGCTGCAAAAGCCATGTTACATTATTAGAAGGAAGAAAAATCCATGTTACATTATTAGAATCTATCTTATTATTCGTGGATAGAAGTTACTAGTACAATAGAGTATATATAACACAAGTTCACATCCAGTTCTTGATGAGAAAACACCTAAAGAGGTGTTCACTGGTGAGAAACCAAACAATCACATCTTCGTATTTTTGGATGTCATGTGTATATTCACATTCCAAAAGAAAATAGAACTAAGATGTAACCTTCTGGAAAGAAGGGAATTTTTGTTGGCTACAGTGAGACCTCTAAGGAATTAATAATATATGTACATGGTGGGAGAAATGTTGAGGTTAGTCGAGATGTAACTTTCCATGAGGAGGAAACATTCAAGCAATCAAAAGAGCTTGAATTCGATCCAAAGACAAAGTAGGTTGAGGATCCTATATCAGAGGATCATGATGATTATTCTTCCCCTTCTGATGTTTAGATGGAGAATCCAATAGAGCATGCAGATATACCTATCACTGATGAACCAATTGAATTGGTTGATGAACATCCTTCAAAGAGGAGTTCAGCATGGTGTCGAGATGTATTGATAGATGCTAAGAAGCATGGAGAGCCAGTAGGCACTTCATAGAAAGAAATTAACTTGATGGGTATTCATGATATGTTGCATTGATGAGAAACATCAGTGAATCAAAGCATCCATCATATGAACAAGATGCACAGAAACAAGTGTGGAAAGGTTCTATGACAGATGAATATCATTCTAATATGAAGAAATATGTTTGGGATATTGTTCCCAGACCTGAGAGGAATTCATTTATAAATGTTGATGTATTTGTAACTTCGAAATGTATTCATCTATGTATCCTATGTATTGTAACCTGATGTTTATTCCGGGATGTATCTATTATGTAATTGAGTCATTTTTTCATGCCTCGATGTTCCAATTGGGATAATCAATAATGTAAACAAGTCATGTCAATTCATAGTGGGTAACCCTCCGATTGTCTAAGGGTTAAAGTCCCCGCAGTTCTGGGGCACTAGGGTTATTAGACTCTCCAAGTAGAGGTCAACCCTAGTAGGGTGTTAGTCATGTCGAGATTAGTATAAATAGAGAGATGGACTCTCTATTTAGCACACATCCCTCACACACTCAAGTGTAGCGCATATTTGAGGAAGGAGAAGACACTAAGGTTAGACAAGAAGAAGATTACTGCTGTCAGGAGTGCATCTTATTGTTTTGGGGTTTTACATCTTGTGCTGATTCTATCTCTGAGGAAGTTGTGGGGGTTTCTCCATTTATGGTTTCCTCGATGAAAAACATTGTGTTCATTGTCTCTTATGTTGATTGCTGTACTTGTTGTTCTCTCAGTAAAGATCCTAACATAATGCTAGCTTGAATGTTGAAAAACTAACATGGTATCAGAGCTAACTTGAGAAGAAGACACTATGCAGCTGTGGGAACTAGGGCTTCCTAGTTTATGGATCTTCCTCCATATATTTTCAGCAAAATTAAGTTGGAATAACTCTCCTCCTAAGGGCACATATTTCTGTCAAAGCAGAATCCAATTCTGAGGTTTTTCAGTTTTGGACTTGTCACTACTGCCAAAAATTAGGGATTTTCATAGAAGAGGATTTTTTCAGTGAGCCCAGGACTGGATTGATATCCTCCCCAAAATCGAAGTTAGGTTCAAATTTCAAGACATTTGGGTGGACAGAAGTCTGGAAAAGCAAAACCCTAATTTGCTCCTGAACCAACTCTGCAGGATTTCAGCTCAAGTTTTAGATCCAACATCTTGACCTTGGTAAGATCTAAAATATTTTGTATTTCCATTTGAGGTTCTCAGTTAATATGTCTCATCATACCAAGCTTGATGAAAAGCTTGAGGTAGCTTATAAATTCCAAGCTTGGAAGTATAGGATCTCCCTGGTCCTGGAAGAAAATGAGTTACACTCCTACATCCATGAGGAGGCTCCAGTTCCAGAGGGAGATGAGGCAAAGGCCTTACATAAGAATAATATGGTTATGGCAAAGAGGATCATTGCTTATTCTATCAAGGATCACCTTATCCCGCGGGTTTCCTCTCTCAAGACACCTAAAGCTATGTTTGATTCCCTAACCAAATTGTTTGAAGGGAAGAACATAAACCAGCAGATGACTCTGAGAAACCAACTGAAGAATGTGAAGATTCAGAATGTAGAAACAATCCAGTCTTACTTCACAAGAGTTTCTCAGATCAAAGAAAAACTAGAAGCAGTTGATGAAGAAGTGGAAAATGTAGAGATTGTGATGACTACCTTGAATGGCCTTCCTAGGTCATGGGATTCTTTCATCCAAGGAATCTATGCTAGAAAGAAGTTAGTCAAGTTCAGCAGACTATGGGAAGAGTGCTCTCAAGAAGAATCTCAGATAGCAGCATGAGAAGAGAAGATGGGAAGTGAAGATCAAGCTCTCACGGTACACTCCAAGTCAACCAAAAGAAGATCTCATAGCTCCAGAGGTAAGCACTCTCACAAAGATATCACTAGAAAATATTTATCTAGGATCATATGTTATACATGTGATGAAGCAGGACACTATGCAAGGAATTGTCCTAAGAAACAGAAACTAATGAAGAGGAGCAACAAAAGAAGAGATCATGCTCATGCTGCAGAGGATGATAAACCATCCAAGAAGAGATCCAAATATGAAAGTGAAGATTCTTCAAGGGAGGATGAATGTGTTCTGATCTCTGCTCTCATAGGTAAAATTACTCATGGAAGTGACATTAGAGGAATTTTGGGGTCTAAAATGGGCCTCCTAAGGAAAATAATAAAATAATAGTTAAAATAATAAAATAATATTGATTAATTTTGGAGGAAGAAAGAAAAAAACTACTTTTTGTGTTCGTATTTTCGACATATCTCCCTGTGTTTTTACTCAAATTTCGATCAGGAGAGCTCATTGGGTGCGGAATTTGATTTCGCATCCAACGAGTACTCACACTGCATACTTTTGACGGACCCCGCTACCCCAAAAACAAGAAATACCTGAAAAAACATGATGATGATGTCATCATCACATTTTTCAGGTATTTCTTGTTTTTGGGGTAGCAGGGCCTCTCAAAAGTATGCAGTGTGGGTACTCATTGGATGGGGAATCAAATTCCGCATCCAACGAGCTCTCCCGATCAAAATTTGAGTAAAACGACAATGAGATATGTCGAAAATACGAACAAAAAAAGTAGTTTTTTTAATGACAAATATGCCAATTCAACCATTATGGTTGACTTATTTTATTGAAATTCTATTGGTTCTTGAATTCCAACTCACAAAAACTTATTTTTGCACGTTTTCTTATAAGGCCCATTTTAGACCCCAAATTTCCTCTAATGTGATTGGATTATAGACATTGGGGCTTCCAAACATATGACTGGATTCAAGGAATCCTTTGTGAGACTGTCAGAACATGAATCACCTCACAAGGTAAAGCTAGGAGATGACTACCAATATCCAATAAAAGGTAGTGGGGAAACTTCATATAAAATAGACTCTAGAAAGTCTCTAACAATGAAAGAAGTATTGTTTGTGCCAGGACTCAAGAAGAACCTTCTCTCCATATCAGCATTAGATACAAAAGGAATTCAGGTTGCATTCATAGATGGTCAAGTCATCATGTGGCCAAAAGGAAAGACTATCGATGATGCGGTAGTGATTGGAGAACAAGAAGGAGGATTGTACAAGTTGAAGGGCCATCCAGAGCAAGCCTTGATCCATGACACAATAGAGCCAAGTGAACTTTGGCATAGAAGGCTTGCACATGTGCATTACAGAGCACTACCTATTGCAAGCAAAGCTGTCGAAGGTCTTCCAGAAATCCAAGAAAAACATGATGGGGTTTGCAAAGGATGCGTAAAAGGAAAGAATACAAAGAAGAAATTTCCAAGCAGTGAAAACAAAGCAAAACGAATCTTGGAAATCATCCACTCCGATGTATGCGGTCCTATGTCATCAAACTCACTAAGCGAGTATGCATACTATGTTTCTTTTATTGCTGATTTTTCTAGGAAGACATGGGTTTACTTCATGAAGAACAAGGACAAAGTATTCAGTAATTTCAAGGAATTCAAATCCTTAATCGACAACCATACTGAAAAGAAGATCAAGACCCTTCAATCTGATAATGCCGGAGAATTCACTACAAATGAATTCAAAGAGCTATGCAAAGAATAAAGGATTAAGAGGGAGTTTTCCACTCCTTATAATACACAACAGAATGGGATTGCAGAATGGAAGAACAAAACTATCATGGAAGCTGCAAAAGCAATGCTTCATGATCAAGACCTTCCTATGCATCTTTGGGTGGAAGCTTCTAGAACAGCGCTGTATGTATAGAACCGTACTCCACATAGAGTACTCGAGAACAAGACTCCTGAAGAAGTCTTCTCCGGCAAGAAACCAGAAGTCAGCCATCTCAAAATATTCGGCTGTCATGTGTACATCCACATTCCAAAAGAGAAGAGGACTAAATTAGATCCTTCAGGAAAGAAGGGTATATTTGTGGGATACTCCGAAAGGAAGAGCACTTTAGGGTGTTTCTTTAGTATGGGATCAAGTGTGATCTCTTGGTTTAGCAAGAAGCAATCCTGTGTGGCACTGAGTACAACTGAAGCAGAGTATGTCGTAGCTTGTTTAGCTAGTTGTGAGGCAGTATGGCTACAGAAGCTACTATCTAATTTATTTGATCTCCAGATGGATGCTACTTGTATACATTGTGACAACCAAAGTTGCGTGAAGTTGTTAGAGAATCCAATGTTCCATGACAAGTTGAAGCACATCAAGATCAAGTATCACTATATCAGGGATATGGTGTAAAGAGGAGTAGTGAAGCTCCAGTATGTTGCGATGAAGGAACAGATAGCTAATGTGTTGACAAAGTCATTGGCCAGAGTGAAGTTCGAGTACTTCAGGGAGAAGATTGGTGTTCTCTAGATCGAGGTTTCCTCCAAGGGAAAGTGATGAGTCCCAAAGCCATTTTGATGAGAAGGTCAGATGTAAGGGCTAAGCCATTCTGTCATGGTGAGAAGATTTAGTTCCTTCCATGTCAGATATGAGTGCTGAGATCCAAATCCATTCTGATGAGCAGGTCAGATGTAAGGGCTGAGCCATTCTATCATGGTGAGAGGATTCAATTCCTTCCATGTCAGATATGAGTGCTGAGATTCATAGCCATTCTGATGAGTAGGTCAGATATAAGGGCTGAGCCATTCTATAATGGTGAGAGGATTCAGTTCCTTCCATGTCAGATATGAGTGTTGGCCATTCTGTCGAGTAAGACAGATGTAAGGGCAAATGCCACTCTCTGGGAGAGTGGAGGCACCTGGTCTGTTACCAGGTAGCTCAGTCTGGGACTGGGGGCCTTTTTGATGAGGGTGGAGGATTTGGATCCTTCCAAGTCAGATGTGAGTGCAGGCCATTCTGGCGAGGGTGTAGGACTTGTTTCCTACCAGGTCAGATATAAGGGAAATTGCCATTCTCCGGGAGAATGGAGGCACCTGGTCCATTACTAGGTAGCTCAATCTGGGGTTGGGGGCCTTTCTGGTGAGGGTGGAGGATTTAGTTCCTTCCAGGTTAGATGTGAGTGAAATCCTTTCTGGTGAGGGTGGAGGACTTGTTTCCTTCCAGGTCAGATATAAGTGTTGAAGCCTTTTAACAGATGATAGTGATGTCCTGTCATGCTGGTGAATGTGAGTGTTGGGACTTTCTGATGTGATTGTAGGTTTCTACATGATCAGATGTGAGTGTTGGGTGTGCCTTTCTGATGAGTAGGTTATATGTAAGTGCTGGGAATAGACCTACATGATGGCTAGGCCTACAACCAACATGAAAGAAGGCTGGCTCTGTAGAACTTCCTATGACGAGATAGCACACATGATGATGACTAGATGAGATATGGATTGAGCTATGATCTAGATCCATTTATGATGACTCTGAGATATCTAGATCGAGTGATGATATAGATCCAATAGTGATGATATAGATCTAGCAGTGATGATCTAGATCGAGCGATGATCCAGGTCTAATCCAGTGATGATGATCCAGATCCAGTGATGACATCCCATGATGATCCAAATCGAGAGATGATCCAGATCCAATGATGATGATCCATATCGAGAGATGATTCATATTCAAAGAATGAAGATGACTTGAAGACTCAGAAGACTCGAGATGCAGATGATGAGATGATCCAGTTGATACAGAGAAGAAGACCAGTGCTGAAAATTGTGTCGAAATAATACCTTCCTAGTTAAGAGGGAGTGTTGATGTATTTGTAACTTCGGAATGTATTCATCTATGTATCTTATGTATTGTAACCCGATGTTTATTCTGGGATGTATCTATTATGTAATTGAGTCATCTTGTCATGCCCCAATGTTTCGATCGGGAGAATCAATAATGTAAACAAGTCATGTCAAGTCATAGTGGGTAACCCTCCGATTGTCTAAGGGTTAAAGTCCCCGCAATTCCGGGGCATTAGGGTTATTAGAATCTCCAAGTAGAGGTCATCCCTAGTAGGGTTTTAGTCATGTCGAGATTAGTATAAATAGAGAGTTGGACTCTCTATTTAGCACACATCACTCACACACTCAAGTGTAGCGCATAGTTGAGGAAGGAGAAGACACTGGGGTTAGACAAGAAGAATATTACTACTGTCGAGAGTGCATATTACTATTTTGGGGTTTTACATCTGGTGCTAATTCTATCTCTAAGGAAGTTGCGGGGTTTTATCCATTTATGGTTTCCCCGATGAAAATCACTGTGTTCATTGTCTCTTGTGTTTGATTGCTGTACTTGTTGTTCTCTCAGTAAAGATCCTAACATAATGCTAGCTTGAATGTTGAAAAACTAACAATAAATTCCAGATAAATTTACAAGATAAAGCATGTCGCAGATCGTAGTGTGGACAAGTGCAAAGATAGTTTTGTTTCCTGTGGCTTTTCTAAAAAAAAGGGCATTGATTATGAGGAGAATATTTTTTTCCAATGGCTTGGTATACTGCCAGCAGATCTATTATTTCACTTGCATCAGTATTGGGATGGAAGCTTCACCAGATGGATGTGAATACTTTCTTCCTCAATGGTGAGGTTGAGGAAGAGGCTTACAGTAACCAACATGAGGGTTTTGTGATACATGGGAAGGATTCCCATGTGTGCAAGTTGAAAAAATACCTGTATGGGTTAAAACAAGCTCCTGAAGCTTGGTATGCCAGATTAAATAGTTATCTTTAGAAACTGGGTTTCTTGAAGAGTGACATATATGCAAACTTATAATTCAAAGTAGTGGAGAACCAAAATCTAGTGCTATTCCTATATGTGGATGATATTTTCCTAACTGGAGAGGAAATAATGATTGTGAGTGTCAGAGGGAGATTACCTCAGAGTTTGAAATGAATACTTAGGTGGTATGCACTAATTCCTAGGAATTGATATTTGGTAGAGGAATGATGAGATATTTCTATCTCAAGGGAAGTACATTGTGGAGATATTGCGCAAATTTGGCATGGTGGATTGTAAATCCATAAATAATCCAATGGATTACAATTTTAGGAAACTCCATGGGACTGAGATTGGATTGGATCTAGTGGACCCCACATTATATAGATAGTTTATTGGCTCATTGATCAACCTGATAAATTTGAGGCTAGGAATTTTCTATGCAGTTAGCATCTTGAGTCAATTCATGACTGATCCTAGACATAGACACTAGGTTGCAGGTAAGCATATTTTGAGATATCTCCATGGTACATTTGCTTATGGAGTCATGTATGCATCCAATGAAGGAGTGTTATTGCTTGGATATACTGATTCTGATTAGGGTGGAAACATTATTGATCAAAATATCACTTATGTATATTGTTTTAGCTTGGATTCTGCTATGATTTCATGGTATAACAGAAATCAGGGTCCAGTTTCCCAGAGCATCGCAGAGGATGAAAACATTGCTACTAGTATTGCTTGCAAATAAGCAATGTGGCTAAGAAATCTACTTGGAGGATTGTTCGGTGAAAAGCTAGAGCCTACAATCATCAAGTGTGCCAACCAGAGTTGGATAATTTTTTTTGAAAATAATATTTTTCATGACAAGTAAAAATACATAGAAATGAAGTATCAATTCATTCGAGACATGGTCTAGAAAGGTATTGTAAAATTTAAGTTTATAGATATTAATGAGAATATTGCAGATGTGATGACAAAGAATCTTGTTGACACAGACCTGTCGACAGGTGTTCACAATCCATCGATGCCCCTAACTCAGTGATATTCCTCAGCATCGGCCCAGACAAGTTTTACCTTGTCCAATAACACCTGCGAAGAAGATGAAGTTTGACCCAAGATGCTCAAGGGAGAACTTCGGAACCACATTTCTGCAGTAAGAAGGAGGGTTTTTTGCATCTATAGTTAAAATATTGCAGAATTATCTAGACATGGGTTTTACATCACTTATTAATCTCATAAACCATTAGATCTCAGCAATATAATTATTCATAAATAGATCGATCTCCATAACATGATTCAAAACATAGAAATATCGCATCATTCAGAAATAATAGACATATTGCAGCATTAATTTAATCAAATTACATCATTCAACACAGGAAAAAGAAAAAAGGCACAAGACACAGTGTTCCATCAACCTCCGTCATGTCATATTACTTCCGCATCAAAATATTTTTTCCAAAAGCATCTTCATAGTTGCGACAAAACCATGAATCAATCTTTCGCAGAGGACAAAAAGATCATATAATCATGTCCTGAATTCAACATCCATCTCCTGATTCACTAAGATCGGATCTCCTATTATGATATGATATACTATCATTGGATGTCTTAACATTACATTCCTATTTCTATTTATAGGCTTGCGTCTTTTACAAAATGTCCCACTTTAGCTGACTTCTTAAATAATTTGGACCAAAACTACAAAAATATGACCAATTACTACAAAATCATGACCAAACTGACTCTTTGTCGACTTTACCACCTTGCGCACAATATTTGGTATTCCACATCATCCTTGGTGTTGTGCAACTTACTTGGTGTTGCTCAACTTAATTCCTCAAAATCGCTTGCCAACACCTCTATCTATGACAAAGTTCAGACACTTCTGAGATATGCTTGGTATGGAAGAGAGTGCCTCCATCATTGAGAGGGGTTGTTAAATATACATCTCCAAGAGTCATTCTCCATGATACTTGTGTTGTATCAAGTCTATAAATTGTGTTGTATTAAGTTCAAAAACCTCTCCATGAGAATTGCGTTATATCAAGTCCATAACTTATGTTGTATTAAGTTCATAAATTTATGTTATATTAAGTTAAGAGCTTGTGTAGTATCAAGATAGGATTTTGAGGTCATGAGAGATTCTTGTACTATGATCTTATATTGTATTAATATCAAGATATTTTGTTCTATCAAGATCAGAACCTTCTGTTGTATCAAGGTCAGATACTTGTGGTGTATCAAGGTCAAATACTTGTGTTGTATCAAGTTCGAAACTTATGTTGTATTAAGTTCAGGAGTCTTGTTTTGTATCAAGTTTGAGACTTATGTTGTATTAAGTTCAGGAGTCTTGTATTGTATCAATATTGGTCTTGTGTTGTATCAAGAGTGGTCTTGTGTTATATCAAGACCATATGACTTGTGTTATATGAGTCGTGAAGATATACTATGTGATGTATGGCTAGTCATGGTCACCATGTTCTACAAGTCTCCTTTAGGGATTAGCTACCCCTATAGTGATTTACTTTAGCATATGACTATATGACCCAAGGTAATACATATGATCATAGGTTAGGAACAATTTTTCTGATTATAATATGATAAAGATGATTAATTAATTAAAAAATAATGAACCATGCAGAATTAATTAGTGATAAATGAGATGAGCACATAGATAGAGTAAGGATTTGAATTTCCCATGTCATACCTCTAGTGAACTCAAATTGCAAAAACATCTGTTAAGTCTAAGTTGTGGAAAACAACTTTCAGTTAATTAAGGAATCTACTCCGTGATTTATGCAAAGCGTCTATTGAGGATGACATTGATTGTGAAGCACTAAAGGCATTTAGTTAAATTCATAACTAATGTTCAATCAATTAATTAATTAGTTCACATTCAATTCAATATAGTTCAATTAAGTTTAATTCAATTCAGTTCAATCAGTTCACATTTAGTTAAAGGTAGTTAACACTAGTGAATTAATGGAGGGCACATATCTTCAGTGTGGGAGATAATTACGAGGTGACAACTTGGAATGAAGTCAAGGAAGGAACAATAAGTAATGGGTGAAGAGTTCACACAATTCCCACAGTGTTCACAGTGCACTAAGTCATGCAACCATTCACTACCTCTAATTATATGATTGAATAAGGTTGTTATTAGAGTGCTATGCACTTGACAAGGCTATGACAGTATTCTGAGTGATCTCTATTATCTAGTGCTGCATAAATATATCTTATCAAGCAATATGAAAGTGTTTTAAAATCATTCTATTCCATTATATATCATACTCAAAGGATTGTTTGTTGGGTTTTTCATCCTCCGAATTCGGAGGGTTTTCCTAGGGTACATCATGTGTCTTATGGATTGAATAATTTGTGTGTTTGAATTGTTATGAGATATACATGCACTGTATTTGTTAACCAAAATTTTTGAAGTTCAAGTATATTCAAATTTTCTCAAACATTGACAGTTACGATACTCAATTATGTCACTCGGATTTTTTTTTATGCCCTAGGAATATATTCACAAGGTGTCCCTCAATGGCATCAGGGAGGGATTTGAAACCCACCATAACCTAATAAATGAGACTCAAATTTATGAATTGTATGTTTTTTTAGTCTCTTAGCATTTTATTACAGCTAGGGACACCCACCTCCCATGAGTCGATGGCCCAAAAATTATCTTATTGGATGATTTTCAGAACTAGGGTTTTTATCAGTAACATGCAATGTAATTTCTGCATCAAATGAATTTTTTTGGAAGCTCAACCAACAAAGAATGTGTACATTTCCTTCATACCCACCTTTCCAAAATAGACCTTCTAGAGGTTAGGACAATTGATTCTATTGCTTGGATTGATTTTAATTCCTTGGGAATAGATTCTCTAATTTTTCCTGAATGCCTTCAGGAAGTGACTTGAAACCTGTAATAACCTAATAATAAATACATGGATTGAATAATTGTTGATTCCATTAGACTCATGGAATCAAATTTCACCTAGGGACACTTTCCTGATATGGGTCCATGGCTTGAAAGTTGTCTTATTGGTTAGTTTTCAGAACAAGGGTTTTTCTCACTAACATGAATTGTGATTTCTACATCAGGTGTAAATTTTTCAAAAAGAATATAGAGGAGCATGTGGATAATGTGGTCATGTCCAAATTTCTCAAACAATATTTCTAGAGGTTACAGTACTAAGTTCTATCACTTATATTGATGTTTATGTCATAGGAATAAATTCACTAAGTGTCCCTAAATCACTTCAGGGAGTGAGTTGTAACCTGAAAAATGTGACTCAGACTAAAGAACCATAAACTCCATTAGGTTTTCTCCATTGGATCACACCTAAGGACACCCACATATCATGAGTCTATGGCTCAAATTTTGTCTTACTACCCTATTTTTGGAACTAGGGTTTTGCTTAGTGACATGCTATGTGATTTTTGCATCACTTGTAAAATTTTGGAAACCCATCCAGTGGAGCGTGTGGATATTGTTGTCATGTACCCTTTCCCAAATAAGATTTATAGATGTTATGGTACACAATTTTGTCACTCGGATTCTTTTTTATGCCTCACAAATATATTCACCAAATTTCCATGAATGGATTTAAGGAGTGAGTTGAAACTCACCATAACCTAATAATTTGATAGTAGACTCATGGAATCAAATTGAACCTAGGGTCACTCACCTCGCTTTGATAAACTCTTTATTATTGGTTCCAATATGTTGGTGATGCACTAATTTTTTCACAAGACAACCTGTCCATTCTTACTACAACCACCTGCAATTTAGCCACATTATTTCTCACTTCCTATACTCATAGTCCTTGGAAATTCAAGCACATACAAAAAATTCAGGTTATTTTTCCAAGGCTCTCATATGTAGTTTCTACCCTATTAGGGATATTCATAACTTGTTGGGTTAGTGGTTTCATATTTTACTAATAAAATGATGAAGGAACCTAACCCCCCATAACCCCCCCTGCCNATTATTGTCGTCTCCAACCTAATGTCCCCTAATAAATTAGGGGTGCTCTCTAGGCATCATGTGTACTTTCCCCCTTGTCAATGTCATTCCCCCCTCCCCCAAAAAATCACAAAATTGATATATACTCAATAAATGATGCTAAATCAAATCATTAGTGACACATTGGTGAAACAAGTTATCTGATCTAGATAAAAGGTAAGTAGGAAATTAACACCAGAGAAATAGAAAATACTCACTAGCCCTAGGAGGTGAACTACAAACAACAAAGTTATGTGAAATACAAAACCTCTCCTAAACAGAGGGTTCCAAATTCCCCTATCAATAAAGAAGTATAAATTCAATTAGGGGAGTTCTAAATTATAAAATTGAATGGGTCCCTAAGTCCACCAAGAAAGAGAGTGAAGGTACACATGGGACGATTATAAAGAAGGTCATTATCAATAACTCTCTTTGGAACATTGTTGTCTACCCCAGATTCCCTTCCACTTTGGAGATCCACTTATAGGAAATATTCCTAATAGAATGGTCACTAAGATACCTGATTCTTAGACACCTCCAATATGTCTCCTACACCTTTGTCTAAAAGCCACGATCCATATTATCTTTGAAATTGAAAGGGAAAGGTTCCTCAATCAACCTCTCGGTTCCAGTATTTTCATGTATCTCTATAAACGGATATGCCTTCTAATAAACTATTCTTTACCATGTCCAATAAAAGAGGATTTTGGTTCCCTAAAGTTCAACCACTATGTCTCAAATGTGCGTTGACTATGGGTAATTGTTTGTATTCTTATCCCAAAGTCCTAGCCTAACTACAAAATTATTTTGGTCCTCGAGGGAGGAATATTAATGTGTTAATTTAGGTTTGATTTTAAGTGTTTTTCACATTTATATTTATGAAAAAAATAATAATGTTAAATCCATTATCATTAAGTTGTTCAATGCACTTGCCTTCCTCTTGCAATCCTTGAATAATTTATTGCATGCCATAGTTTCTTTCAATGCGTGAAAAATATGCTCTAGACAATATGTTTTTTTTAATTGTTCTAATTAATGATGACAATTTCCCAACATTCTTCTTCTTCAATGTCATTGTAAAATGAAAAAAAATCAATATGGTCATTTGATCATTACTAAAAGAATTATATACAACTAAAATATATTAGGTAAATGCAAGGCATATTTTACCCTGTAAGAGATGAAGGTGTCTATGTATTATCTCCCAAATTAAAGAATAAGAAACACACCTACTTCTAATATTATAATAATATAAACCATGAAAGAAAATGTTGCTCTCACTCTAAATTTATAAAAAACACAATTGGTAAAGGCATTTATTCTTGAGGTGGTCAATGATTGATATGTACTAAAAGTTGAAAAAAATGAGACATGGTTCCCTAATTCTAAAGAATGGAAAGGTGTTTTGGAGGAGCTATGGTACCTCCTACGATGTCACAAAGTGGTGTGGTAAGGGTATGTTGGGGACTTCATTGAGTTATTTTTGGATGTTTATCTCTATTGTCAATACTTGTCATTGTTGTGAGGTTGAAATGGTCATTTTTTGAACCTTGCTTCAAAATTTGTCATGAGATGAAGCAATCACAGACTAGATTACCTCGATGTGATAATTGACAAGCCCAAAAGACCGTGAAATCACCAAATATCCATAAGAGTTCAATTGTTTATCTAGTTACATATTTTATCTTAATAAAGAAGTGAACATTATTTTGTTTGTATTATTTCTAAAGTTTTACTTAGATCAAACAATAGTTTGTTTATAAAAAAACCTATGTTGCACGGGAACTACTATCGACCTTCAGAAAAATCATTCTTGAAGTTTCCACATTATAGGGAGCTTAGAAATGGGTAAGAAACATTCTTAAACCAATTGGAACAGTTATGGGATCTTATAAATGTTTAGGGTACACAAATAAAAAAAAATATGGGAGCTGGGGAACATGGTTTTTGGAGTTCTAGTCATTGAGATCTTGTACTCCCTACCTATTTATCGGGGACATGCTTCTCGTTAATAAGGGAATTCCCAAATGTTACTGACTCTATGGGTCCCAAAAATATGTCAGGTTCTATATTAATTTTGCTACAAGTATCCTTGTATCTCTCCCTACAAAACCCTAAACACGATTTTCATGTTTATTAACCCTAAAATAATCCTATAAAAAACTCCCCTCTTTGTTATGTATTACATATAAGAAGTTGATCATTGTCTTACCATCCTCTTATAATATCCAAGATTCTGTGAACCAAGGTTAACTAAACGAATTTTAGTCTTAGGGGGGTTCTACTTTTGAGAGGGGTAACAAGTCTTCTAGTATTGTTGTTGAACAAATTTGTAAAATATACAATGTTGTGCACAAGGATGAGGTTTATGATATCGTAGCTGATTTTTTATGGCAAGTGGAATTTTATTTAATGCACATGTTCATCATATTACAAATAAATGGTGGAAACAATTGTATCATCCGAGAAAGGATATACACCCCCAAGTTACAACAAAGTGAGGACTTCATTATTCAACAGTCCTAGATGGTTGGAAATACATTCAACACAATCCATTGTTGAATATCATTTTCACAACTACAACAAGGAGATACTTTTTAATATCAATTGACTGTATTAAAAAACTAAAGGATGCTACCTTCATGTTTGAAGTGTTGAAGGATGAAATTTATGAGATTGGTCCTTCAAACATTGTACATAAAATCATAGATGCAACACATGTTTGCAAAGTAGAACGGTTTTTGGTCCAAAGTTATTTAGTGAAAGGTTGAAACTAAATAACTAGACACACACGTCATAATAAAATGAAATAAGATATATTTTAGTAGTAGTAGAATGAGACTAGTTGAAACTTGAAGGTATTACCTCAACCTATAATACACTTATAGAGAAGACAAAAAGTTTTAGAGATGTTCTAACTCTCGCTCAGGATCAACCTATGATCACTTCACTCTGAGCCATATTCTCTACACCATTCTTAATCACAGGAAGAACACTATTTGTTTAATGATAGATACAATAATGATCAACATGCTGAATCAGGTTTAGTTCCTTAGAACCAGTCTATAGAATATGAAAGCAATTTGAAAAATGACAATGCATCCTTTGTTAAGAACCATGATCTAGAGTGGAAATTTTTTTGTCACATGAAAAATATGTTCATAATTGGTATCTATATAATTTTCAAGTTGATGCAATAAATTAATCACTATACTTTGTGGTAATATTTCTTGTAGGTGTTTCTCTTTATGTTATGTAGCTTTGAGTTGAAGTGCTCGTTTCATTTACTATGATTAGATGATGTATGCACATTTCATTACTAGAATGAAAATTTATTAATATGGTATCCCTCTCACATACATGTGGAGAACTTTCTTTATCTATAAATTTCTCTTCATAATATAATGATGTTATTGCAATTGTTAGGTAAACCCTAAAATAAACATTTCTCTAAACCATGTTGTATCTCGAGTACATTTTCTATAGATGATGAACAATTGTGATCCTATTGTTGAGAGCACAACTTCGGTAGTTATTCTCCATGACCTTATGTTGTATTAAGGTCTGAGAATTTTATTGTAATCAAGTTCATCATATTTGTTGTAATTAGATTCATATATTCTCCATGAACTTATGTTGTATTAAGGTCCAAGACTTGTGTTGTATCAAGTCTGAAACTTATATTGTATTAAGTTCACATGACATTGTCATATTTAGGAGAGATGCTTGTACTAGGATATTATGATTAAGATCATGACCTTATGTTAAGCTATGATTCTTGCGAGTAATATCAAGACAGTAGAATTGTGAGTAATATCAAGTCCTACAAATATCCTCATATCATTGAGGTGGTAAATATTGTGAGTAATATCAAGCTGAGACTTGTAAGTAATATCAAGTCTGTAGACTTGTGAGTAATATCAAGTTCTAGGGCTGATGCACAATCATGGACTCCTTTAAGGACACTTTAGATGCCACATAATACTAGAATAAACAAAAAAATCTGATTTTAGGTGACAATTAGGGGTACTTCCCTAACTTATTTGAAGATGAAGTAAAAAAAGAAAAGATAGGTAATTGAATCAGCTTTCATAATATATAGGGTTTATGCAGAGAAAGTGTGTGCAAATGATTATAAAATTAGTTTCCGTGAAAGTGGGTTTTCAAATTTTCAGCACATCTTAACATATATGTTTGTGCGGGTGCAGCAATATATGAGGTAAATGATGTCCATTTGAGATAAAATATTGCAGACATATAAAGGACATATGGACCTAGTGAAAAAATATTTATTCAGAAATTTTCAAGAATTATTTTTTTTATTATTAATTATTGAAGTCAGAAAATCTTGAAATTAAAACCTTATGTGCAGGTGCAACACTTTAGGGGAAAAAATTAATGAAATCCTTGATTTCTTAATATAAGATCACAGAGATTGATCTCGTCTAGTGCACCATATAGTTTTTATGGGAACTGGTGATGGAAATTGAAAGTTATATAAGAAACAATCGATGTATGTATTCTCGAAAACTAACGTGTGTCATTTAGAAAAATAATTATAAATAAATAAAACATAGTTTTGTAGGAAAAAATTATATATTCAGAATCGTCATTTCTTACTCTACAATATCGTACATTTTCATAAAAAAATATTGTGTATGTCATATCAAAATAGGGATCTAATCTGAGCATATTGATAGAGTTCTAAAAGACTTGAGCAATAGCCCTGGTTGATTTGTCCTAGCCATTGGGTTCGGTATTCTGAAGCTACTTCCAAACCCAATGCCAAACCTTAATCTCGCCAAATATTTAAATTTTCAAATAACGCATATGCGATATAGCCTATCCATATCGCATGTGCGATATAACGCATATGTGATATGGATAATATATATCACATATGCGTTATATCGCATATGCGATACATAGAATTACATTCATCATCATCAACCTCATGTCAACTTCTAACCAATGTTCCATTAATATCAACTAATTAAATATCATATCAACCTCATGTCAACTTCTAACCAATGTTCCATTAATAAAATAATTATCAAGTGGAAGAAGACATCCATATTTTGGTAGACATTGAGTATATAAAGGGAGAGATTAGACTTCCAAATTTTGTATATCCTTCTAGTGAAGAGGATCTTATGGTGCAAGTTGTTTTAAAAAAAATATATGTCCTTCATACCAACCAGCATCATGGCTAGTGCACTCCTAATATTTATGATTAAGGGAACAAAGTGTATGATCTCCTAATGAATTTTTGCAATGTCATATTTCTTACATCATCATCATCATAATCCTCATCCTCATCATCATCACGTTCATCATCCTCATGGTCATCATCATAATCATCATCATCATCATGGTCATCATCACCCTCATCCTCATCGTCATTCTCATCATTATCTTCATCGAAACCCTCATCCTCCTCATCATCATCATGGTCATCATCATCACCATGGTCAG
Organism: Pseudotsuga menziesii; assembly: GCA_001517045.1. Classification (NCBI taxonomy): domain Eukaryota; kingdom Viridiplantae; phylum Streptophyta; class Pinopsida; order Pinales; family Pinaceae; genus Pseudotsuga; species Pseudotsuga menziesii. Next base: position 227,153 of record LPNX011186456.1, read on the forward strand.
ATCATCTTCATCGACAGCCTCATCCTCAACATCATCAACATCCTCATCATCATCATCATTTTCATCATCATCATTGTCATCATCATCATCATGGTCATCATGGTCATCATCATCATCATGGTCATCATCATCATGGTCATCATCATCATCATCATGGTCATCATGGTCATCATCATCATCATGGTCATCATGGTCATCATCATCCTCATCACCCTCATAATCCTTATCCTCATCACCCTAACAAGCATCATCGCTCATCACCCTCATCCTCATCATCATCACCATGGTCATCATCATCATCATCATCATCATCATCATCATGGTCATCATCATCTTCATCGACACCCTCATCCTCAACATCATCATCATTGTCATCATCATCATCATGGTCATCATGGCCATCATCATCATCATGGTCATTGTGGTCATCATCATCATCATGGTCATCGTCATCATGGTCATCATCATCCTCATGGTCATCGTCATCATGGTCATCATCATCCTCATGGTCATCGTCATCAT
>LPNX011186457.1:5491-46920 GCA_001517045.1 Pseudotsuga menziesii
TCCATAAGCAACAATTTTCTAGTTACAGGATTCTGATTTGCAATCACCTCGATCTGCACGAGCACCAACTCAAGAACTTCAAGCACCAACATGAACAGATGTTTGTCTTACTGCAAAAACTGTGACTTTTAGAAATCAGGCATCAACCCATGGAAGATTGTAATCTCTAGTTTTTCTTCATCTACCACTGAAAGGAAGCACCCACTCCCAAATTATATTTACCTGCTCCAACTAGAAATATGATCCAACCCATTAACTATTTTACCAGCTACTATTGGAAGGAAGCACCCACTCCCTGATTTTTACCATCTATGACTGGAAGGAATCTACAACTCCCTGAGGTTTACCCGTTGCAACTGGAAGAAAGCTACAAATCCCTAATCCTTTCCCTGTCCTTCCTCCCTAAGAATTTTTACCATTACCTACTGGAAGGAAGCTCCAACTCCCTTATCATTTCCCGTTTTTGCCTCCCTATTTTGATCTGCGTCTTGCCTTTGATTATCTATGTCATAAAAGTCAATTTCCTTAACTATGATCTGCGACTATGTCTGTGAATTTTCTACACTTATGTACTGCTCAGTCACTTCTATTATTTAAAGGTCTTTGTCATCTATTGAGTAGCAACTACACACATCCCAAATACTGGGTATGCTTCTATCTAATGCTCTTATTGCTATTCATCCTCTACTTATTTGCACACTTCACCTCTGCTACATAAAGATTCTTTTTTTGCTCAACAAGCCATTGATACCCCAAGAAAATGAAGCTTTCCCAAAATAGATTAGCTTCAAGTATTCATTCTACAAGCTTACTTCATCCCATCCATATCTTGCTTATTTATACTCTTTCTAACTCAAGAGATGTGTACACTTGTTGAAGTTCTTGTTACATAAATAATGCCCCCACTTGTTTACATCTTGATCAAGTTATGATCTACATCGGCATGCCACTTATCGCAATTTTGCTTTGTGGATTTTGGTGCAAATATGCCATCTTCCTTGTGGTACTTTTACACACAATTTCATATCTCATATTCTTCTTCATAAGCCTTGTGCCATATGCCAATTTCTTTGTGGGAAATTTACACCTAAGCTCATATCTCATACTATTCTTCGTATGTACCGTACCAAAGTGGTTTTTGCGCATATATGCCAATTTTCATATTAGTTTTTCACTATTAAATGCCCACATATGACCCATTTCATATTGGGATCTTTTCACTTTCTAAGATTATTCATTTATTCAAGGTGGACTTTTACGAGGAACCCTTTGACAACAATGATAACTCTTGGGTTCAACATTTTTTCCTTTGACATCAATGACAACACATGTTCAACAATATCCCACTTGTTGGGATATTTAGACACTTAGGAGTTAGTTAAGATCAACTTGTGTAATATATTCGTTAGGTAAAGTGTGTTTCTCTAGTATGCATTTGTAAATATTCTAATCCAACGGTCACGATATGTTCTAGACATGAAGTGACTTGATGGTTCAACTTCTCTTAGATCATACCTACCATTGATATGTGGCTTGACACCTAATTGGTCCATGATATCTATTTAAAGAGCATGGAGGGTCCTTAGTTAGTTGATCGATTATGAGAAGCTCATTTGTAATTTTCTTTATTTTGCATAGTAAATTGCTCGAAGTAGATATTTGGCTGGGGCCGTGGACTGTTTCCCTCTTGAGGGTTTTAGCCACATGACAAACATCGGTGTGTTGATCTGTGATCTATTTGTGTGAAGTGGTTTCTATAGGTTTTCGGAATTTCGGGAGTACCCTGTGTACCCGAACATGGTATCAAAGCGTTTATGAAGAGCCGCTTCCATTTGTGATCTAGATATGGAACCGGTGTTGATGAAACTTTGAAAGGGTTTCTATTTATGGAGTTTCTATACCTTTGTGGGTTATGTAAGCTATTCGATTACATCTGGAGTGTCATTTCCATTGGAAAATAGTTTTCATTTCCTCGAAAACCGTTTCCGCTTGATCCAGAAACACCCAATTCGACAAATCTGAAGGTATAATGTTATAGTGATGGATTTGTTTTATTTTTTTTTAAATCGCTCATATTTTATCAGTTTTATTATTAGATCTTTATTGTTTTAGTCTTGGACTATTGCCTTCCATAGTTGCGTATGCTATTTGCTGTGCACCTTGCGCGATCGCGGTGAATTAGAAACAAAAAGGGGAAGTTTTTTTTGTCTTCTCACCTACGTATTCTCTTTGCCGTGCACCTTGTGTGATCGTGTCGAATCAGAAACAACGAGAAAAATTGAAAACGTAAACTTTCTGGGAAAGCTAACCAAGATCTAACCCCATAGTGTGGAATTTTTTGTTTTTGTTTTTGTTTTTCATTTTTTTGTGATTTGCAGGAAAAAAAGGCAAGCACGTAGAACAAGAGAGAAGAGTAAAAAAAAACAAGCCCCCTTCCTCTTTCCATTCTTTTACGTACCTTTTAAACTTAGCTCACTTAGTTCAAGTTGCTTTATTCCTTAATAGGTCTTGAGTTCAAGTCTTATTAAGTTACTTTTTAGTGCATACAATTTCTTATGGACATGCACTTTGTGCTTCTGGTTACTCTTATAATGTATCTTCTTCTTCTACTTCAAATGAATGGCTCATTGATTCTGGAGCATCTTATCATATGGCTAAGGATCAAGCCATCTTTTCTACTATGCATGAATGTAACACCAAACAAATATTTGTTGGTGATGATATATCTCTAAGTGTTGTAGGATCTGGAATAGTTCCAGTAGAAAATGGTCACTTTAGTGATGTACTATGTGTTCCAAGAATTTCCTACAATTTGTTATCAGTCTTTCAAATTACTCATTCGGGTGAAGGTAAAACTGTGACGTTTACACCTCACCAAGTTGTAATCAAGGATTTTAAAGATCCTCAAAATGTCCTTACTACTAGAAATGTTGATGATATTACTAGGTTGTACACATTTAACAACTTTGGGTCATCACATTTTCCTTTATTTTTTGTTGCTCATAGTGATAACTTGAGCAAACTTTGGCATGAGCGATCTGGTCACTTAAATTATCGCTCATTGCAACAACTATGTAAATACAATACGGTGACTGGTCTGCCGATGGTATCTTGCAAGGATGGTGTTTGTTTTGGTTGTGTACTCGAAAAACATCATCAGGACAGTTTGGATAAACGTGCCTCTTGGCACACCTCGGTTCCCTTGGAGCTTGTGCATAGTGACTTGTGTGGCCCTCTTCCATCTGCTTCCTTTTCTGGTTTCAAATATTTCTTAGCTTTTATTGATGACTACTCCAGACGCACTTGGGTTTACTTCCTAAAACTTAAGAGCGAATAATTTAACATGTTCTTGTCCTACAAGGCCCTTGTTGAAAAACAATCTGGTCATCAAATTATTAAGTTAAGATCTGACAATGGAGGAGAATATGTTAACAAAATGTTCACTACTTTTCTGCACTGAAAAAGGAATCCAACAACAACACACTGTTCCATATACACCACAACAAAATGGGATAGCTAAACGGAAGAACCGTGCTTTAAAAGAAATGGCTAATTGTATGATCCAATCTAAGGTACTAAGTCTTCAATGTTGGGTTGAGGCCATAAATTATGCAAATTACATAGTTAATCACACACCCACTAAATTTTTACAAGGTATAACACTGGAAGAAGCATAGAGTAAAATTAAACCAGATGTAAGTCACTTCTGTGTGTTTGGTTGTGAAGCATGGGCTCACATTCTAGATGAAAAATGGAAAGCATTGCAGCCTAAAAGTGAAAAGTGCATATTTGTTGGATATTCTGAAGATGTAAAAGGTTATAGAATTCTTCAGCCACATTCTCATGATATACTCATTAGAAGAGATGTTAAATTTGATGAAAATTTCTTGTCCTGAGAGCCTAACTTGGCGGGTGCGCCATCTTTGGCCTACGAGCTTGATTCGATGATTGTGCCTTCGTCTACTTCCAACTTCCTTGACAGGTTTTCAACTCCAGTTTCTGATGATGATAGTGAGGATTAAAATCCACCTCCGCATACTCATGTTCATCTAGTTGCACCAGCACCAATGCTTCCTCGATGGGTTCGTTCAACATGTGAAGCAGTTGGTGATCTTTCTAATGATCCTAGAGATCAACGTCGAACACGTTCTTAGTTTCAGCTAGCCTCTTCTCTTTTGGCTCAAGTTTCCAAGAATCATGATCCATAAACTTTTTCAAAAGCTTCAGGAAATCCAGATTGGGATGCAGCTATGGATGAAGAATATCGTTCCTTGATGGCGAACGATACTTGGGATCTTGTTTCTATTCCAAAAGGAAGAAAACTTGGAAGATGTAAATCGGTCTACATAACTAAGTATGCATCATATGGAAGTGCTGAAATACTTAAGGAAAGGTTAGTTGCCAAAGGTTTTTCCCAAGTTGAAGGGATTGACTACAATGAAACCTTTGTTCCTGTCGCAAAAATGAACTCCATCTGCCTTGTTCTTTCCCTTGCAGCCTTACATAACTGGGAACTTCATCAAATGGATGTCAAGTCTGCCTTCTTACATGGTGATTTACAGGATGAAATTTACATTGAAAAACCTCCTGGATATGTTTAGAATAACTCTAGCCTTGTCTTTCACCTTCAGAAATCCTTATATGGCCTTAAGCAAGCTCCTAGAGCTTGGTATGCCAAAATGGATAGCTTTCTCCTTGACACTGGTTTTTTTAGATTCCATTCTGACCCTAATGCCTATACCAATAAATTAGGAAACCATCTCATCATACTTGTCCTTTATGTTGATGATCTTATCCTTACTGGTAGTGACCCTAAACTTTTAACCCATGTGAAATCCAGTCTTAAGCAAAATTTTGAAAAGTCAGACTTAGGAAATTTGTAGTATTTTCTTGGTCTCCAAGTCTTGCAAACCAAAGAAGGAATATTTTTTTCCTAGTCTAAGTATGCTTTTGACCTTCTTCATTGATTTCACATGGAAGATTGTAAACCGACCCCTTCTCCCTTTCAGTATGTAGTCAAACTTTCTGCCACTTGTACTTCACCTGAAGTAGATGCCACCTTGTATCGTTAGCTTGTTGGTAGTCTCTTATACTTGACTCATTCTCGTCCTGACCTTTCCTTTACCATTGGTCGTGTTGCCCATAATATGCAAACACCTCATGAAAGTCACTGGAAAGAAGCAAAAAGAATACTTTGATATATCTGAGGTACAATTAAGTTTGGGATTCATTATAGTATGGGGGGAAACCTTTGTTGGTTGGTTTCACTGATTCAGATTGGGCCGGTGATCTTGATGATCGAAATTCTACTACAGGTTATGTTTTCAGTCAGGGATCTGGATCTGTCACTTGGGATTGTAAGAAACAACAAACTCTTGCTCTTTCTTCAATAGAAGTAGAATATCGAGCCGCGGTTAATGCCAGTCAAGAAGCTTTATGGCTTCGACATATCCTTTTAGAGTTTGGACTTGAGTAACAACAACCTACTCCACTTTGGTGCAAAAATCAAAGTGCCATCAAGCTTGCTAAAGATCCAGTTCTACATCAACGCAACAAACACATCGAGCTTCACATGCACTTCATCAGAAATCTTGTTCATGATCGTTTTCTTGAAATTCTCTATTGCCATACAAATGATCAAGTTGCATACATCTTCACCAAGTCTCTTACAAAAGCGAAGTTTTATAAACTTCGATCTATGTTAGGAGTTCAATTTGGTTTAACCTCATCATCGTGCCTTATCGTTCTTAAGCTATCCAACTAACAAACACGTGTGTCATTAAGGGGGATAGGATCTAATGCCTCCTTCCTTCTCCTAATTGTGTCACTTTTGTAAATCCTTCAATCCTATCCCAAGTTGTTCTTAAGGGGGGATGTTAGGATATTTAGAGACTTAGGAGTTATTTAGGAGTTATTTAGGTAAAGTGTGTTTCTTTAGTATGCATTTGTAAATATTCTAATCCAACAGTCACGATATGTTCTAGACATAAAGTGATCCGATAGTTCAACTTCTCTTAGATCATACCTACCATTGATCCGTGGCTTAACACCTGATTGGTCCATGATCTCTATTTAAAGAGAATGAAGGGTCCTTGGCTAGTTGATAGATTATGAGAAGCTCATTTGTAACTTTCTTTCTTTTGCATAATAAATTGCTCCAAGTAGCTATTTGGCTGGGGCTGTGGACTCTTTCCCTCTCGAGGGTTTTAACCACGTGACAAACATCGGTGTGTTGATTTGTGATCTATTTGTGTGAAGTGGTTGTTGTAGGTGTTCGGTATTTTGGGAGTACCATGTGTACCCAAACACCCCTTTGGCATTGATTTCAACATCACCTTATCACAACATAAACTTACCATAAGACCCCCCTAAAAGTGAGCTCCACTTCTGGTGTGCAAAAGGATCCCCTTTGTGATTATTCCTTTGATTGTTTTCTCTATTCTTTTATGCATACCCATATTATTTTCCTTTTATAAAATCTCCATGTATTCATCCTTATTGCTTCATCTTTATCTTTCTTCTAGTGTGCAAGGTTGCAAATAATCCGTCTCTGTGACAGATACTGAGTTTTCCCATTTAGCCTCGTCATCATCGTTTTCTCTTACTCATACTATCTATGTATTATTTTTTGTGGTCTACATGAGATCTAGCCTTGTATTTCACACATGAAAAAATCCAATTTATGTCATTAAATCAACATGTGGTTGCACGTATTTCCATCCATAAGCATGCATGATAAGAACGACGAGTTATGTGAAAATGTCCAAGTGTTTCTTTTGTACTGGGGTTTTATATGACATCATTCCCTTTGACTTGTTCCCATGAACTAGTTTTTTGATTTTTTTCCTTTTTCCAACACTCATCAAGTCATGCATTGAATTTTGACGTCTTCATGATAGCTTTGTATTTCACACCACACGAATCCATCAACCTCAATAGATCTGCAATTAATTCTTTGAGTGTGTGATGAACTACCTTCTAATTCTATAAGTTGGTTGCATATTTTCTTGATTCATCATCCCAGTTCATTCTAATTCAATCTTGTTCTAATTATTGTAGTTTTGATTCTTTAGTCACCATGTCTTCTTTCCTCCAGAGATTCAACAACTCTCTTAACAACCTTCATTTAGTGGTTCAATCACAACAAGCAGATTTCAGAAGAATGAGGGTGGATACGAGAGTATGGAAATATTAACTCAAGGAGAAAATTAGAGGAAATTTCATCTCAAAATGGGCCTCCTAAGAAAAATAATAAAATAATAGTTAAAATAATAAAATAAAATTTATTAATTTTGGAGGAAGAAAAGAAAAAAACTACTTTTTTGTTCGTATTTTCGACATATCTCCCTGTGTTTTTACTCGAATTTTGATCGGGATAGCTCATTCGATACAGAATTAAATTCCACATCCAATGAGTACCCGCTTGGCATACTTTTTACGGACACGGCTACCCCAAAAACAATAAATACCTGAAAAAACGTGATTATGTCATCATGACGTTTTTTCAGGTATTTCCTGTTTTTGGGGTGGAGGCATCCATCAAAAGTATGCCCAGTGGGTACTTGCTAGATGCTAAATTTATATCCACATCCAATGAGCTCTCCCGATCGAAATTTGAGTAAAAACACAGGGAGAAATGTCGAAAATACGAACAAAAAAAGTAGTTTTTTTAATGATACCTATCCCCAAATTTATATTAAGAAATTGTGTAAGACCTATACGGTATTTCAAATTTAAATCAATTTCATTGGCTAACACATGATGACATGGAAATTGAATTTGAGTTAAAAGGCCCATTTTGAGTTGAAATTTCCTCTAATGTATGCCCATGCATTTGTACCACCAGTCTTATTTTAACCAAGACACTTCGGAGAATTTATCTAATTTGACCAAGAGGGTCAATCTCTTGGAGTGGCAGAAAAAAAAAAATATTGAATTCCTAAACCAATATGAGTAGACTTCTATTCATTTTTCTTCTTCCATTTTCAAGAATTTTCCTTCAGTGTAATCTCCATAATTCCTCAATTTGGCTCCAATGGATCTGGAATGGTGTCTTTCACAACTTCTTGACTGTCATGATGAGGATGCATATCTTGAGCTGCATCTACGAGTCTTCTTCAGCTTTCATTGGATCATATTTTATGCATCAACGGACTGACCCTACTTCAATTTTTTTTGAATTTGGTTCTTTTTTGTACACCATCTATGGCCTGATGTAATATGAGCTTTGAATATCCATTTTTGTATACTGTAATGACATATTATGAATATAATACAAATCTTTATTTTTTTGCAATCTGTGTATATTGGAGCAATACTTATTTGTACCATGTATCTCTTTATTGTTTTATGTATGACAATCCCACACTTTTGCATAAAATAATAGATGCACATCTCATTATATAAAATAACACACGTCGAATGAAATCTAACTGCAACAGTCTACTAACCAGTCCTTGAATTCCTAATATATACCTAGTTGAATTCAAGGATCTTACCTAACCCTTTCCTGGTTAGCAAGGAGGGAAACAATTAGTTGTTGCTTGAACTATGCTGAAGTTGCTTACTTATTTGGCGTAATCCTAAGGCACTTTATTTACCCATTCATTCTTGTGCAAAATTGGCCTTTGCTTCTATATTGTATGTTTTTCCACAAAATCATGTCAGACATGTCTTCTTGGTTGTTTTGCATTCATTGGACAATATTAACCCTTGTTCCCAAATTCATCACACACATAACATCTAACAATGTGACATTATTTTTATACATGTCCAACATATTTACATCTCCAACAATTCACTAAACTAATGTTATTTTTGTAACTGGAAAAGATAGAATACTCGAATCTTTTATGTCTTGTAGGCATGCCTATCTTCTATGAGATGCATCCTATTGTTTTGAAATGAGTCCTCCTATGTTGCAGACATTATCAATTGCTCCTTTTTATCCAACAACTTTTGTGTCTTATGTAGATCTCTAACAGCTCATAATATCATCTAATATTGTCAATCTACTTTTGAATTTAGCTTTAGTATTTGCATTCCTACACGTTTTGATTCTCCCCTAATTTTCAAAATGTCTCATTTTTCAAGTGTGAAATTTCTAACTCTTTTTTCTCAAGTTGCTCTCCCAATATTTCATTTGTCGATTTTGATTCCGTCAAATATTTTTCCAATGCAACCTTATTCTCTTAAATTTCCTTGATCTTGTCTTTTGCATAGTACAATTGTTTTCCAAGCTCCTTTTCTTGGTCATTCATGCATTTTCCCAATACTTCTTGCATTTCCTTGGTGTGCTTGACTAACTCTTCTACTTTTTCTAGTAGCTCTTTGAGATCCTTTAGCACCTTATTATTTTTCCTTGATTTCTTCAATTCTTTTAGTGCACTAACTATTTCTCCTTCCCAATCAACTTCATACTTTGAGATTTATTATATGTTGTTTGAATTCTCTTTTACTTCAACCTTTGAATATGGTAAACCAATTCCATTGTTTGGACATTTACTTTCATTTCTCTTTTCTGATTTGGAGGATTCTTTTGTGTAGATTGACTTTTCTTCAGCCTTAGATTTTGGAGGGGACATATAAATCCCATTGTATGTCCATTTCTTTGATGGTTTCGATGTGCTTCCTTGAGCTCCTTTGACTGATGATTTCCCTCCATTTGTTGAATTTTCATCCTAAATTAGTGCCATAAACAATAAATCTTATGGAACATCATTGTTATCCTCTTCATTTAATGAACCATTTTCCTCCTTAGTGTACTGGATCTTCCTCTTCCTTGAAAATTTCTTGTCCCCAACTCTATTGTGTTGATACTTAATCCTTCGTTCTTAGTAGTTTTATTTTTCTTCACTCTCACTTTATTTGTTTCTTCATACGTACATTTTGAAGCATTGTATCAAACCCTACCACATTTAAATCAGTTGAAGGGAAACTTTCCTTGTCTTCTTTTTAACTTTCTCACAAAGTTAGCTTATTCTTCATCAGACATGTCAGATAGGCTCTTACACTCATGCTTGTTGTTTTTGGGATTCCTTGTGGATTTAAATGTTGCTTCCTTTCTTGATACATTTTCTATATAATTGGGTCTTCTTCAATCATTGATCCAAGTACTTTTATGAAATTTACTATCTCATATACTCTGAGAAAGCATGTTGCAATGTATTCCTCTTATTTCATCTTCAATGTTTCTATAAAGTGTACATATAAGGTTTGCAGCTTGGTCTTTTTGACCTTTTCATCCCCTTTATAAATACTCTTTAGTTTTTCCCATATATCCTTTGTTGTAGTGCACTGCATAAATTTAGTGAATTCAATATCAACGATCCCACAGAGAATAGCATTCTTTGCTTTTGCATTCCATTCATACTATCTTCTATTTTTTGGGTCGATTAACGCAGTTCTAGAAACTGTGTGCTTAGTTTCATCAGTTTCCTCTTACTCAGTTGAAGTTTCTTTTGGAAATTATTATCCATCCTCTAATGAATTCCAGATATCCATACCAAGATATTGAAAATAGACCTCCAATCATATCTTCCAAAATGTATAATTTGATCCATCAAAACTAAGTGTTTTGTTGGTAGACAATCCTTATTGTTTGTCCATATTTGTGCTAGATATCTCTTATACCAATTGTTGGGATGATCTTATACTAAGAGGGGGAGGTGAATTAGTATAAGGAACATATATCAAATTACTTCACAATTAAACAATTTTCACCACTTAAAACTTTTCGCTGAAACAAACACAATTATGCACAAAGATTGAAGAATATATATCTATATCTATATCTATATCTATATCTATATCTATATGTAATTATTTATTACATTAGTGTGAGAGTACAATATCCAAACATGAGCACCAACTCATTTCAAGCATCAACCTGATCCATAAGCAATAATATCTTGGTTATAGGAACCGACCTACAATGACCTCGATCTGTGCAAGCACCAACTCATGAACCTAAAGCACCAACCTAAACAGATGTATGTATTATTGTGCAAACTACTACTCATAAAAATTAGGCACCAACCTGTGGAATACTGTAATATTTAGTTGTTTCTTCATCAACCACTAAAAGGAAGCACCCACTCCCCGAGTCTTACTAGCCGCAACTGGAAGGAAGCTACGACTCCCTGAGTTTTACCAAATAAAATTGGAAGGAAGCTATGAATTCCTCTTCCTATCTCCATCCTTCCTCCCTAAAAAGTTTCACCAACACCTACGAGAAGGAAGCTCCAACTCCCTTATCCTTTCCCCTTCCTGTCTCTTTCTTCTAATATGCATCTTTCCTTTGATAATATGTGTCAAAATAGTCAGTTTCCTTAACTGTGATGTGCAACTATGTATGAGACTTTGTTGCACTTGTATATTGCTCAGTCACTTATGCGATTTAGAGGTCTTTATCAACTACTGACTAGCACCTTCGCATATCCCATATACAGGGTATCATTTTATCTAGCGCTCTTCTTTCTATTCATCCTCTAATGATATGTGCACTTTGGATACACTGCATAAAGATTCTTTCTACAATCAATAAGACATTAATACCCCAAGAAACCAAAACTTTCCCAAAATAGATTATCTTCAAGTATTCATTCTACAAGCTTACTTCAACCCATCCATCTCTTGTTTATTTATACTTTTTCTAAATCAAGAGACGTGTCAACTTGTTGAAGGTTCTTTTACTTGAATAATTCCCACACTTATTTTCTTCTCGATGAAGTTATGATCTGTGTCGATGTGCCACTTATCACAATTAAGCTTTGTGGGGTTTGGCACATATCTACCATCTTCCTTATGGGAATTTTACACACAAGCTCATATCTCAGATTCTTCTTCATAATCCTTGTGCCATATTCCATTTTATTTGTTGGACTTTTATATACAAGTTCATATCTCATATTCTTCTTCATATCTCATATATCTTCCAATTTTCATATTCTTCTTTCACTATCAAATGTGCACATATGACCCATGTCATATTGGGATATTTTCACTTTCTGGGCTTATGCATTTATTCGAGGTGGATTTGTATGAGGAACCCATTTACATCGATGATAACTCTTTGATTCAACATTTTTCCTTTGTCATAAATAACAACACATGTTCAACAATAATATTATTCTGGTTGGCAACTGCTATAAGTAACCTCTTTCTAGATGCTCCAATCTCTTGTATAGATTCCTTATTTATTTGTATGTTTTTTTCTCTTAGGTCTTTGTATTTTGTTTGTATATCAGTCTATACTTGAACCAAACTAGCTGATGGGGATTCTAAGGATGCTATTTGGAGCATTCTAGGTTCTATAAAGCTCAAAGTTGGATAATGTTTAAACTTTATATCTAGGCCCACTTGTATTTGTGAGGAAGGTGGTATCAAATCCATTATTTCCTTTGGTAGATTTACATTTTCTTCCTCTGTCATTTCCCCCTTTTATACTCTATCCATTTTCGTTAGATGATCTAGATATTCACTATCAACATCCATGTTTGGGGTGAGATATTTAAGTCCTCTCTTTTGACTTATCTATTTTTCTTGATCCCTTTCTCGTTCCATCTTCTCTATTAATTTTTGTACTTGTTCTCAACTCTTCAAATTAGGTATACTTTACCAATCAAGCCTTGGGATAGGATCATATGCAGAAATATTGTTGTTAGTCCTCTTCTTGGAGATAACCCCATGAGGGCCATAAAGGAAATATTTTGCTTTCTTAAATCTCAACTGTATCAAGAAATCCTCTAAATATTGTATTGCCTCCATCTTGTTTATTTGAAACGAGCCAATATCTTGTGGAAGAGTGAACTCCATGTGATGCATGTAGTGCTTGAAATTTTTCTGATTTATTTGTTAATGTAATTGTAACTTCGGAATGCATTCACTTTATTTCTTATTTATTGTAACCCGATGTTTATTCTGGGATGTTATTATGTCATGTCATGCCCCGATGTTCCGATCGGGAAGATCTATAATGTAAACAATTCATGTCAAGTCATTGTGGGTAACCCTCTTATTGTCTAAGGGTTAAAGTCCCCGTAGTTTCGGGGCACTAGGGTTATTAGAATCTCCTAGATAGGTCGGCCCTAGTAGGGTTTTAGTCATGGAGGGATTAGTATAAATAGAGAGCTGGACTCTCTATTTAGTACACATCAAAAACACACTCAAGTGTAGCACATAGTTGAGGAAGGAGAAGACACTGGGGCTAGACAAGAAGAAGGTTATTGCTGTCGGGAGATCATCTTACTATTTTGGGGTTTTACCTTTTGTGCTGATTCTATCTCTGAGGAAGTTGTGGGGTTTTTTCCATTTATGGTTTCCCCAAGGAAAAGCAATGTGTTCATTGTCTCTTGTGTTTGATTGCTATACTTGTTGTTCTCTCAGTTAAAGATCCTAACATAATGCTAGCTTGAATGTTGAAAACCTAACATGGTATTAGAGCTAAATTGAGAAGAATACACTGTGCAGCTACGGGAACTTAGGCTTCCTACTTTGTGGATCCCTCTCCACATATTTTCAGCAAACGTAAGGTGGAATAACTCTCCTCCTTAGGGCGCATCTTTCTGTCGAAGCAGAATCCAATTCTAAGGTTTTTCAGTTTTTGACCTGACACTCCTATCGGAAATTAGGGATTTTCACAAGAGAGGAAATTTTCAATGAGCCCAGGCCTGTATTGATCTCCTCCCCAAAATCGAAGTTAGGGATCAATTTCAAAGCATTTGGCTGGATAGAACTTCAGAAAAGCAAAACCCTAATTTGCTCTTGAACCAGCTCTGCAGGATTTCAGCTCAAAATTCAGATCCGACATCTTGACCTGGTAAGATCCAAAATATTTTGTATTTCCATTTGAGGTTCTCAGTTAAGACGTGTCATCATACCAAGTTTGATGAAAATCTTGAGGGAGCTAATAACTTCTGAGCCTGGAAGTATAGGATCTCCCTGGTCTTGTAAGAGAATGAGTTAGACTCCTACATCCATGAGGAGGTTCCAGTTCTAGAGGGAGATGAGGCTAAGGCCTTGCATAAGAAGAAGTTGGTTATGGAAAAGAGAATCATTACTGATTATATCAAGGATCATCTCATACCAAAGTTGTCCTCCCTAAAGACACCTAAAGCTATGTTTGATGCCCTAACCAAATTGTTTGAAGGGAAGAACATAAACCGGAAGATGACTATGAGAAACCAACTAAAGAATGTGAAGATTTAGAATGCAGAAACAATCCAGTCTTACTTCACAAGAGTTTCTCAGATCAAGGAACAACTAGAAGTAGTAGATGAAGAAGTGGAAAATGCAGAGATTGTGATGACTACCTTGAATGGCCTTCCTTGGCAATGGGATTCTTTCATCCAAAGGATCTGTGCTAGAAAGAAGTTAGTCAAGTTCAGCAGACTATGGAAAGAGTGCTCTCAAGAAGAAGCTCAGATAGAAGCTCGAGAAGAAAATATGGGAATTGAAGATCAAGCTCTCACGGTACACTCCAAGTCAACCAAAAGAAGATCTCATCACTTCAGAGGTAAGCACTCTCACAAACATAACACTAGAAAATATTTGTCTAGGATCATATGTTATACATGTGATGAAGCAGGAAATTATGCAATAAATTGTCCTAAGAAACAAAAACTAACAAAAAGGAGCAACAAAAGAAGACATCATTCTCATGCTGTAGAGGATGATGAACCATCCAAGAAAAGAACCAGATATGAAAGTGAAGATTCTTCAAGCGAGGATGAATATGTTTTGATTTCCACTCTCACAAGAAACATTACTCATGGAAGCAATGATTGGCTCATAGATAGCGGGGCTTCCAAACATATGACAGGATTCAAGGAATCCTTTGTGAGACTATCAGAACATGAATCACCTCACAAGGTGAAGCTAGGAGAGGACTACCAATATATAATAAAAGGTATTGGGGAATCTTTCTATAAGCTAGAATCTAGAAAGTCTCTGACAATGAAGGAAGTATTTTTTGTGCCAGGACTCAAGAAGAACCTCCTCTCCATATAGGCATTAGATGAAAAAGGAATGTGGGTTGCATTCATAGATGGTCAAGTCATCATGTGGCAAAAAGGAAAGACTATTGATGATGCGGTGGTGATTGGAGAACAAGAAGGAGGATTGTACAAATTAAAGGGCCATCCAGAACAAGCCTTGGTCCATGACATAGTAGAGCCAAGTGAAATTTGGTATAGAAGGCTTGCACATGTGCATTACAAAGCACTACCACTTGCAAGAAAAGCTGTTGAAGGTATTCTAGAAATCCAAGCAAAACATGATGGGGTCTGCAAAGGATGTGCGAAAGGAAAGAATACAAAGAAGACATTTCCAAGTAGTGAAAGCAAAGCAAAAGGAATCTTGGAAATCATCCACTCCGATGTATGCAGTCCTATGTCATCAAACTCACTAAGTGGGTATGCATATTATGTTTCTTTTATTGATGAATTTTCTAGGAAGAAACGAGTTTACTTCATGAAGAACAAAGATGAAGTATTCAGCAAGTTCAAGGAATTCAAAGCCTTGATCGAGAACCACACTGAAAAGAAGATCAAGACCTTTCGATTAGATAATGGCGAAGAATTCACTTCAAATGAATTCAAAGAGATATGCAAAGAATCAGGTATTAAGAGGGAGTTGTCCACTCCTTATAATCCACAATGGAATGGGATTGCAGAGAGGAAGAATAGAATTATCATGGAAGCTGCAAGAGCAATGCTTCATGATCAAGACCTTCCTATGCATCTTTGGGTGGAAGTTGCCAGAACAACAGTGTATGTACAGAACCATACTCCACATAGAGTACTCGAGAACAAGACTCTTGAAGAAGTCTTCTCCAGCAAAGAACCAGAAGTCAGAAATCTTAGAATATTCAACTGTCCTGTGTACATACACAATCCAAAAGAGAAGAGAACAAAATTAGATCCTTCAGGAAAGAAGGGTATATTTGTGGGATACTCTGAAAGCTCAAAAACTTACGGAATATATTTTCCAGGATACAAGAATATTGACATCAGTAGGTATGTGACATTTGATGAATACATAGCTTACAACAAATCCAGAAAGAGATCTACTGAAGAACCTGAAGAAGCAGAAGCACCTAGAATTCATGATACAACCATGAAGGAAGAAACTCAAGAAGAAGATCAAGAATTTGAACAACCACAAAGACCTGTAGATCCACCTCTGGAGAAGAATCCTCATAAGAGGAAACCTACTTGGGTAGGAAAACTTATCCAAGGTGTGGACAGATATGGGGCTCCAGAAGAAAATCACAGAGAAAGAAAGAGGACCAGATCTTGCTCCAGGTATGTAGCATTACTATGTGATTTCATTGATAAAGAACCTTCCAGTTATGAAGAAGCAGTAGAACGGAAAGAATGGAAGGATTCTTTGATCGAAGAATACCAATCGATCATGAAGAATGATGTTTGGGATGTTGTCCCAAGACCAGACGAGAAGTCAGTTGTAACTTCCAAATGGATCTACAAGATCAAACATGTTGCAGACGATAGCATTGAAAAATATAAGGCAAGATTTGTGGCTCGGGGTTTCTCTTAGAAAGAAGGAATAGATTATGAAGAAACCTTTGCACCTGTAGCTAGATACACTTCCATCAGATCAGTACTTTCTCTAGCTGCACTAATGAAATGGAAGATACTTCAAATGGATGTCAAGATTGCTTTCTTAAATGGTGTAGTGGAAGAGGAAGTGTATGTAGAACAACCACTCGATTTTGAGACACATGATAGGGAGTCTCATGTGTGCAGATTGAAGAAACTCCTGTATGGTTTTAAACAGGCACCCAAGACATGGTACGACAGAATTGACAACTTTCTATCCAGTTTGGGCTTTACCAAGAGTAACGCAGATTCCAACCTTCATTACAAGGTTGAATATGGCAACCCAGTGATGCTTCTACGGTATGTAGATGATCTATTTGTGACAGGTATGGATGGGTTGATTGCTGATACGAAGAGAAAGCTTGTTTCCGAGTTTGAAATGAAGAACTTAGGTATGATGCATTATTTTCTAGGAATGGAGGTGTGGCAGAGTGCATATGGAATATTCCTTGGACAAGGGAAGTATGCAGTAGAGATCCTAAAGAGGTTTGGGATGATGGATTGCAAAGTCATGGCCACACCTATGGCATCGAACCTGAAGCTATTGAGCGATGCTTCATCAGAGTTGGTTGATGCTACGATGTATCGTCAGATGTTTGGGTCCTTGAAGTACCTGACGAACACAATACTAGACATTTTCTTTGCTGTGAACACCTTGAGCCAGTTCTTGACAGATCCGAGAAATGTTCACTTGATTGCTGCAAAGCATATTCTGAGGTACCTGAGGGGTACAGTTGATTATGGGCTCAAGTACGATGTGAATCAGAAGATTAACCTGGAGGGTTATGTTGATTCAGATTGGGTAGGCAGTGCCATCGATAGGAAGAGCACTTCAGGGTGTTGCTTCAGTATGGGATCAGGTGTGATCTCCTGGTTTAGCAGGAAGCAATCCCGTGTGGCACTAAGTACAGCTGAAGCAGAGTATGTTGCAGCTTGTTTAGATAGTTGTGAGGCAGTATGGCTGAGGAAGCTACTGTTTGATTTATTTGATCTCTAGTTGGATGCTACTTGTATACATTATGACAACCAGAGTTGTGTGAAGTTGTCAGAGAATCTAGTGTTCCATGCCAAGTCGAAGCATATCGAGATCAAGTATCACTATATCATGGATATGGTGTAGAGGGGAGCAGTGAAGATCTAGTATGTTGTGATGGATGATCAAATAGTTGATGTGTTGATGAAGCCATTGGCCAGAGTGAAGTTTGAGTACTTCAGGGAGAAGCTTGGTGTTCTCCTGATCAAGGTCCCTTCCAAGGGGAAGTGACGAGTCCGAAATCCATTCTGACGAGTAGGTCAGATGTAAGGGCTGAGCCATTCTGTCATGGTGAGAGGATTTGGTTCCTTCCATGTCAGATATGAGTGCTGAATGCCATTCTGAGAATGGAGGTACCTGGTCAGTTACCAAGAACACTCAGTCTAGGATTGAGAGAGCCATTCTGATGAGTAGGTCAGATGTAAGGGCTGAGCCATTCTATCATGGCTAAAGGATTAGGTTCCTCCCATGTTAGATATGAGTGCTGGCCATTATGATGAGCAGGTCAAATATAAGGGAAACTTCCACTCTCCGGGAGAGTGGAGGCACTTAGTTCGTTACTAGGTAGCTCAGTCTGGGACTAGGGGCCATTCTGACGAGGGTGTAGGATTTGGTTCCTACCAGGTCAGATGTGAGTGCAGGCCATTCTCGTGAGGGTGTAGGATTTGGTTCCTACCAGGTTAGATATAAGGGCAACTACCATTCTCCAGGAGAATGGAGGCACCTGGTCCATTACCAGGTAGCTCATTCTGGGACTGGGGCCATTCTAGCGAGGGTGTAGGATTTGGTTCCTACCAGGTCAGATGTGAGTGCATGCCTTTCTGACAAGGGTGTAGGATTTGGTTCCTTGCATGTCATATGTAAGTGCTGAAGCCTTTTCACAGATGATAATGATGTCCTATCATGCTGGTGAATGTGAGTGTTGGGCCTTTCTGATGTGATTGTAGACTCCTACATGATCAGATGTGAGTGCTAGGCGTGCCTTTTTGATGAGTAGGTCAGATGTAAGTGTTGGGTGGGCCATTTTGACGAGTAGGTTAGATATAAGTGCTGAAGAAGACCTACATGATGGCTAGGCCTACAACCAGCATGAAATAAGGCTGGCTTTGTAGAACTTCCTGTGGCGAGAAGAATCATGGGATAGCACATATGATGATGACCAGAGGAGATCCAGATTGAGCCATGATCTAGATCCAGTTATGATGACTCTGAGAGATCCAGATTGATTGATGATCCAGATCTAGCAGTGATGATCCAGATCGAGTGATGATCCAGATCCAGTGATGATGTCTAGTTATGATCCAGATCGAGTGATGATCCAGATCCAGTGATGATCCAGATTGAGTGATGATCTAGATCCAGTGATGATGATCCAGATCGAGTGATGATATAGATCCAGAAATGAAGATGGCATGGAGATAAATATGACTTGAAGATGAAGATTACTTGGAGATGAAGATGACGAGAAGATCTAGAGAAGAAGACTAGTGATGAAAATTGTGTCGAGAGAATACCTTCCTAGTTAAGAGGGAGTGTTAATGTAATTGTAACTTCGGAATGTATTCACCTGTATTTCTTATCTATTGTAACCCGATGTTTATTTTGGGATGCTATTATGTCATGTCATGCCTCGATGTTTCGATCGGGAAGATCTATAATGTAAACAAGTCATGTCAAGTCATCGTGGGTAACCCTCCTATTGTCTAAGGGTTAAAGTCCCCACAGTTCCAGGGCACTAGGGTTATTAGACTCTCCTAGAGAGGTTGGCCCTAGTAGGGTTTTAGTCATGTTGGGATTAGTATAAATAGAGAGCTGGACTCTCTATTTAGTACACATAAAAAACACACTCAAGTGTAGCGCATAGTTGAGGAAAGAGAAGACACTGGGGCTAGACAAGAAGAAGGTTACTGCTGTCGGGAGATCATCTTACTGTTTTGGGATTTTACCTTTTGTGCTGATTCTATCTCTGAGGAAGTTGCGGGGTTTTCTCCATTTATGGTTTCCCCAAGGAAAAACACTGTGTTCATTGTCTCTTGTGTTTGATTGCTGTACTTGTTGTTCTCTCAGTTAAAGATCCTAACATAATGCTAGCTTGAATGTTGAAAAACTAACATTATTCTGAATCTTTGGTGGGAATATTCCATGGAAAATATCCCAAGGGTGCGGAATGTAGCTATTTGGTATGGTTTATCTTCAAAAACATATGTTATTATCACTGTATAATCTTCAAACAAGAAACAATATCTAGTTCTAGTTTCTTGAGTGAATTGTAGATATTTCTAGATTTATGGGAAGATCCTAGGTGGTTGTGCATCGTGAATTAGACTATAGGTCACCTTCACAAATTTTTTGGTGAACTCTAAATAATTTGCATTATCTACTCTTATCGGGAACAAATCACTCCACTTAAAAATAGGAATCATGTTTCCTTTGTCATAAGTCATATTTAGGTTAAGACCTTTGAAATGTTCAACATTCTAGTGGAAAAATAGGTAGAAGAGGTAGGAAGGATACTTGAACATGGAAATTATAGGAAACTCTTCTAACTTCTCATGGATATTCCTGACTATGATACTGTAGGTATCATATACAGGGAAGGTGTTATAATATTTTGGAGTCAAACTCAACATAAAACCTAGGGTTACCTCATCTACCTAGCTGTCATTCTCATAGCCTATAATTGTACATATTAGAGATATAATTTTCCTTGAAGATTCAGAGAAGAGTACCGAGCTATAAGGTGGGGGATTATCAGGTAAATAAATTACTTTGTACAAGAATTAGAGGAGGAAATAATTTTGTAATATACCTGATATGAATCATATCAGAATATTATGTCTTAGTGTTGATATAATTAAAATATGAATAAATTTTTTACAAGTGATTGAGTATTGTCTTTGACAATGAAAAACACAGGTAGCAATGACCAAAAAATCTGAGTATGGTAGAGGGTAAGTGGGTAAAATAAAAGGATCCTGATATTTCATATACCTTATCACCTGGATGTTGGTACCTTTTATGTTTTGAGCATCATCTATTCTTAAGTCTATTCCTAGGATTTTGGGTCTCCCAACCGATGCAAACTGAGATTGAACAATAAATTATAGTAAACCAAGGATTATGGAAGGATTATGTGATTTTTAATCCAATTATTAGTCATAAAATATCCTTTTAACAATTTTGTAACAGATCTAGAACAGTTTGAGGAAGTTTGAGGGTGTTAAGGAAAAAACTAGGAATTTGGCCTGGGAAAGTTTACGCAAAGGAGGATTTCAAATCACTATTAAAAAATACTAAAATAAGGTTATGGAAGTTGTATTTGGTTTTGGTGTGAATTTTTGACCTTATACAACTTACATAACTGAAATTGAACTTACATATCATACATAGCATCAAAAACTGTAAAACTAGTCAAAATTAACTAGTCAATGAGCCGGGGTAAGAAAATAACATTGAATTTTGATGCTTTGATTTAAAATACCTGAAAATAGTTATTATCAGAGGTTTTTAAGTATATAATAACCATAATAAAGCTCATATATCATTATTATATCCATTACATCACATTTACTGCCTAGAACTTACAAAAAAGGCCCATCAAAGGGGTATTGGAAGACTTCTCTCATGAAAATTTAGCATTATAACCTTATTGAAAAAATTATTACTGTATGTAAGACATCAGAAAGGTGATAAAAATATTATAAGATAATAATTATCTTAAAGGATATTATCTCCCTAAATAGTTCCCAGAAATTAAGAATGGAGGTTGGAAACTAGCACCCGACCCCGATCTGAGAGCATTAGTGAAGTGTCCTTCATTGGAGATCAAATTCCATCGATGGATGGATGTTATAAGAGTTTGAAATTGGTATTCAATATTCTCCTTGGCTCTCTATGGTATTCACTAAATAATGGAAGATAAGATAAGAGAATGGAATATTGGGGCACGTCACACAAGGTGTCTGAGGCACATCACTCAGACTCGAAGCTTAGCTTCACTTAACACCAAAACATTAATGATAAAAAAACTGTGAAATGAAGTTAGAAGAATTATTTTATATAATTCAATGAATTTTTGATGAAGATATCCACCTGTTGAGGAATTTACCCACTTGAAAACCCTAACCCTAATCCATGAATGCACCCTCCTTGAGGAAAATAGAAAGTCTAGCCTTAAGATGTTGTTTCCTTGCTTGCAGCACTCAACCCAAAGTGGAAATTCTCCCTCCTGAAGAAAATGTTTCCTTATTTATTACTAATGATGTTTCCTTACTTGCATCATTTCACCAAAATGGAAACTATGCCCTCCTTGACCAAAAGTTTCCTTCTTTGTGACTGACTGCTTTTCATGTACTTTCCTTCTTTTAAAACTTCCTTGATTTTGACAGTTTCCATATTTTTTATGACATCTTTCTTTTGCTACAGTTTCTATCTTTTTGGATTGAGTTCTTTTTAGCATTTTCTTATTTTTCTCTAGGTTTCTATTTTTGAATGCCAACTCATGGTTCACTTGGACCCATGCGCCCTCCTTGTCACCTAGTACAATTACAGCTCATTTCCACATTAATTATTTTTCATACAAAATAAAAATTGGAATTTTAATGTATTACATTCTTGAATAGTATTAATTAATTAAAAATTCCTAGGTATAATTGATTAATTCAATTTTTAACCCCTAGGCATTTGACAAGGTCAACACTTTCAATGTCCTTCGAGGAAGGACATTACACTCCTCCCCTCCCAATTCTGCTTGTCCTCAAGCAGAAGCAATCTAGGGTGCTGCAAATTTTTTTCAACCAAAGAAGTATCCTTAATGTAGGAGAACTGTAACATGATACCACATAGATGAACTCATGTGAAGAAAGGTTGACTTGCTCCATCAATCCATTATGTAAATAGTTGCTCCAAATACAAGCAATTCCAACATCCCATTGCTTGCATTGCATCCCATTAGTGAGAATTCCATCTAGCACAACTTCTCAGGAAAAAGTATGCTTGGATCCCATTTTCTCAACTCCAAGTATCCGTGTAGTAGTTTCAAGGGTGGAAACTTGGCATCCCAAGGAATGTCAGGATCCCACTATCCGATGTGAATCCTCCTAAGAATCATCAACATCATGCAAAAAACACCATCATGAAAGGTACTATGAAGGATAGCAATAACATCATGAAGAATGTTTGAATTATGCAAGTGACAAGGGTGAAAATCCCATGTATAGCCCCAATAAATATAGGAATCACCCAATAAAAAATGATTCCCAATCTTCTCACAATGAAATTATGCATCAAAATTATCTCTGAGAATGCAAACAAGAAATACAAACATGTGCCTCCTCATCCAACAAGGGAATGGAATGAAACTCAAACCAAAATATCCATGTGAACGCATCCAATGGCTCAACTCTCTGCCACTGGTAAAATGGTACAAGAATCCATCCAAATGTGTGGATTTCCTCCACATAGTCCACCTTATGCAAGATATATGTCTCAACAACGTCTCTTGGCAGTTTTCTTGCTTAGCTTCCTTCCACTGATCATGAGAAAAAATATTTATATAAGAAGACTCCATGTGTGATATGCAATATTCCACCCAATCCATATGTGGATGAATGGAATCAAATAGAATAAATATGTTCCTATGCTCCTCCATCCATGAGTATTTCTCACCTAGATAAATCTTATGATCCCCCAAGCATGGAACTAGTGTACAACTCGAATGGCTCAACTCTCTGCCACTGGGTCCACTCAAAGGGTGCAAATGAAGGAAATATGCATCAAAGAATGCAAATGTATTCCTATGTTTCTTATGTGTAGGTAATGGTGCATTCATCATGTTATCATGAACACCTATGGGATCTTCCTTCTCCTCATGTTGCACCAACAAGGAAAATATATTCACCCAATTTTTATCCCCACTTGATGTGGTATAAATAGAAGTGTAGGGTGAAGAACTGTGAACCAACTCTATGTAATGCTCATCCATCAATCTAATGGATGTACAAATTCCTTCTGTTGATGTATATGTAACTTCATAATGTATTGTACCCTGATGTTTATTCTGGGAAGTATCTGTAATGTAATTGAGTCATGTCATTCCCCTGATGTTCCTATCAATAGTTTCTATAATGTAAACAAGTCATGTCAAGTCATTGTGGGTAACCCTTCTATTGTTCAAGGGTTAAAGTCCCCGCAGTTCCGAGGCCCTAGGGTTATTAGACTCTCATAGAGAAGTCGGCCCTAGTGAGTTATTATCAAGTCGGGAATTAGTATAAATAGAGAGTGAGCCTCTCTATTTATCACACACTCACTCACACTCAGTTGTAGCGCATACCTGAGAGAGAAGAAGTTGCTAGTGCTAGAAAGAAAGAGGCTACTACTGTCAGCAGATCATCTTACTGTTTTTGGGTTTTACTTTTGGTGCTGATTCTATCTCTGAGGAATTTGCGGGGTTTTCTCCATTTATGGTTTCCCCTAGGAAAAACATTGTGTTCATTGTCTCTTGTGTTTGATTTCTATGCTTGTTATTCTCTCAGTTAAAGATCCTAATATAATGCTAGCTTGAATGATAAAATCTAACATGGTATCAGAGCTAACCTGAGAAGAAGACACTATGCAGCTTCGAGAACTAGAGCTTCCTAATTTTTGGATCTCTCTCCACATATTTTCAGCAAAAGAAGGTTGGGATGACTCTCCTCCCTAGGGCGCATCTTTCTATCAAAACAGAATCTGATTCTGAGTTTTTTCAGTTTTGGACCCGACACTACTACTGGAAATTAGGGATTTCCATAGAAGTGGAATTTTTGAGTGATCCCAGGCCTGGATTGATCTCCTCCTCAAAATCAAAGTTTATAGATCAAGATCAAAGCATTTGGTTGAACATAACTCCAGGAAATTCAAACCCTAATCTTCTCCTGAACCAGCACTATAGAAATTCAACTCCAAATCTAGATTTGACATCTTGACCTGGTAAGATCTAAATCTTTTGTATTTCCATTTGAGGTTCTTAGTTAAGATGTCTCATCATACCAAGCTTGATGAAAATCTTGAGGGAGCTGATAAATTTCGAGCCTGGAAGTATAGGATCTCCTTGGTCCTGGAAGAAAATGAGTTGGACTCCTATACCAATGAGGAGGTTCTAGTTCTAGAAGGAGATGAGGCTAAGGCCTTACATAAGAAGAAATTGGTCATGGCTAAGAGGATTATCATTGATTCAATCAAGGATCACCTCATACCACATGTGTCCTCCCTAAAGACACCTAAAGCCATGTTTGATGCCCTGACCAAACTATTTGAAGGGAAGAACATAAACCGGAAGATGACTTTGAGAAACCAATTGAAGAATGTAAAGATCCAAGATGCAGAGACCATCCAGTATTACTTTACAAGGGTCTCTCAGATCAAGGAACAACTGGAAGCAATAGATGAAGAAGTGGAGAATGCAGAGATTGTGATGACTACCTTGAATGGTCTCCCTAGATCATGGGACTCTTTTATTCAAGGGATCTGTGCTAGAAAGAAGCTAGTCAAATTTAGTAGACTATGGGAAGAATGATCTCAAGAAGAAGCTCGGATAGCAGCTCGAGAAGAAAATATGGGAATTGAAGATCAAGCTCTCACAGTTCAATCCAAGAAAATAAAAAGAAGTTCTCATCACTCCAGTGGTAAGCATTTCCATAAAAATAACACCAGAAAATATTTGTCTAGAATCAAATGTTATACATGTGATGAAGTAGGACACTTTGCAAAAGATTGTCCTAAAATACAAAATAAGAAAAAGGGAAACAAAATAAGACATCATGCTCATGCTGCAGAGGATGATGAACCTTCCACAAAGAGAATCAGACAAGAAAGTGATGATTCTTCAAGTGATGAAGAATATGTCTTGATTTCTGCTCTCATAGGAAACATCACTCATGGAAGCAATGATTGGCTTATAGACAGTGGGGCTTCCAAACATATGACAGGATTCAAATATTCCTTTGTGAAACTATCAGAACATGAGTCACCCCATAAGGTGAAACTTGGAGATGACTACCAGTATCCAATAAAAGGTAGTGGGGAATCGTCCTATAAGCTAGACTCTTGAAATTCTATGAAGATGCAAGCTGTATTGTTTGTACCAGGACTAAAGAAGAACCTCCTCTCCATATCTGCATTAGATACAAAAGGCATGAGAGTTGCATTTATAGCTGGCCAAGTTATCATGTGGCCAAAGGGAAAGATTATTAATGATGCAATAGTGATTGGGGAACAAGAGGGAGGTCTATACAAATTGAAGGGCCATCCAGAACAAGCTTTGGTCCATGACATAGTAGAGCCAAATGAACTTTGGTATAGAAGGCTTGCACATGTGCATTATAGAGCACTACCACTTGCAAGTAAAGCTATTGAAGGTCTTCCAGAAATTGAGGAAAAACATGATGGAGTCTGCAAAGGATGTGCGAAAGGAAAGAACACAAAGAAAAAATTTCCAAGTAGCGAGAGCAAGGAAAAAGGAATCTTGGAAATCATTCACTCCAATGTATGCGGTCCAATGTAATCTAGTTCTTTAAGCGAGTATGTATACTATGTTTCCTTTATTGATGATTTTTCTAGGAAGACATGGATATATTTTATGAATAGAAAATATGAATTTTTCAGCAAGTTCAAGGAATTCAAAGCCTTGATCAAGAACCACACTGAAAAGAATATCAAGAACTTTCGATTAGATAATGGCAGAGAATTCACATCAAATGAATTCAAAGAGTTATGCAAAGATTCAGGGTTTAAGAGGGAGTTATCCACTCCATATAGTCCACAACAGAATGGGGTTGCAGAAAGGAAGAATAGAACGATCATGGAAGCTACAATGGCTATGCTTCATGATCAAGATCTTCCCATGCATCTATGGGAAGAAGCTACTAGAATAGCGGTGTATGTACAGAACCGTACTCCACACAAAGTACTAGAGAACAAGACACCTGAAGAAGTCTTTTCTAGCAAGAAACTAGGAGTTAGCCATCTCAGAATATTTGGCTATCTAGTGTACATACACATTCTGAAAGAAAAGAGGACAAAGCTAGATCCTTCAGGAAAGAAGGGTATATTTGTGGGATACTCTGAAAGCTTAAAGGATTACAGAATATACTTCCCATGATTCAAGAAGATTGACATCACCAAGGATGTAACATTTGACGAAGACTTAGGTTACAACAAATCTAGAAAGAGACTTGCTGAAGAACCCAAAGAAACAGAAGCACCCATAATTCATGACACAACCATGAACAAAGAATATCAAGAAGAAGATCGAGAATTTGAAGAACCTCAAGAACCTGTAGATCCACCTCAGGAGAAAAATCCTCACAAGAGGAAACCTGCTTGGGTATGAGAAGCTATCCAAGGTGCAAAAAGATATGGGGCTCCAGAAGAGAATCACAGAGAAAGAAAGAGGACCAAGTCCTGCTCCAGGTATGTAGCTTTATTATGTGACTTTATCAATAAAGAACCTTGCAACTATGAAGAAATGATAGAAAGGAAAGAATGGAAGGATGTTATGATTGAAGAGTATCAATCGATCATGAAGAATGATGTTTGGGATGTTGTCCCAAGACTAGAGGGGAAGTCTGTTGTAACTTCCAAATGGATCTACAAGATCAAGCATGGTGCAGATGGAAGCATAGAGAAATATAAAGCAATATTCATGGCTCGTGGATTCTCACATAACGAAGGTATAGATTATGAAGAAACCTTTGCACCTATATCCAGATACACTTCCATTAGATTAATACTTGCTATGGCTGCAGTGATGAAATGGAAGATACACCAAATGGATGTCAAGACTGCTTTCTTGAATGGTGTAGTGGAAGAGGAAGTGTATGTATAGCATCCACTCAGTTTTGAGACACATGACATAGAGTCTCATGTGTGTAGATTGAAGAAATCCCTGTACAGTTTGAAACAGGCACCCAGGACAAGGTACGACATAATTGACAGCTTTCTATCCAGTTTGGGCTTTACCAAAAGTAAAGCAGATTCCAACCTTTACTACAAGGTTGAAGATGGAAACCCAGTGATACTCCTACTATATGTAGATGATCTGTTTGTAACAAGTATGGATGGGTTGATTGTTGATACAAAGTGGAAGATTGTTGCCGAATTCAAAATGAAGGACTTGGGTATGATGCATTATTTTCTAGGCATGGAGGTGTGGAAGAATGCAGATGAAATTTCCCTGGGGCAAGGGAAATATACGGTAAATATCCTTAAAATATTCAGGATGATGGACTGCAAGGCCATGACCACATCTATGGCATCAAACCTGAAGCTATTGAGTGATGCTTCATCAGAGTTGGTTGATGCTACGATGTATCGTCAAATGATTGGGTCTCTGATGTACCTGATGAACACAAGACTAGATATTTGCTTTGGTATGAACACCTTGAGCCAATTCCTGACAGATCCAAGACATGTTCACTTGATTGCTACAAAGAATATTCTGAGATACCTGAGAGGTATAGTTGATTATGGGCTCAAGTATGAGGTGAATCAGAAGATTAACCTGGAGGGTTATGTTGATTCAGATTGGGCAAGTAGTGCCATCAATAGGAAGAGCACTTCAGGATGTTGCTTCAGTATGGGATCAGGTGTGATCTCTTGGTTTAGTAGGAAGCAATCCTATGTGGCACTGAGTACAGCTGAAGTAAAGTATTTCACATCTTGTTCAACTAGCTATGAGGCAGTATGGCCGAGGAAGATATTGTTTGATTTATTTGATCTCTAGTTAGATGCTACTTGTATATACTGCGACAACCAAAGTTGTGTGAAGTTGTCAGAGAATCCGGTGTTTCATGACAAGTCGAAGCATATCAAGATCAAGTATCACTATATCAGGGATATGGTGTAGAGGGGAGTAGTGAAGCTCCATTATGTTGCGATGGACAAATAGATAGCTGATGTGTTGATGAAGCCAATACCTAGAGTGAAGTTTGAGTACTTCAGGGAGAAGCTTAGTGTTCTCTAGATTGAGGTTTCTCCCAAGGGGAAGAGATGATTCCATGAGCCATTCTGACATGGTGAGAGGATTGGTTCCTTCCATGGTCAGATGTAAGGGCTCAACCATTCTATCATGGTGAGAGGATTGGTTCCTTCCATGTCATATGTGAGTGTTGAGCCATTCTGATGTGACTATAGGATTGGTTCCTACATGATCAGATATAAGGGCTATTTCCATTCTTTGAATGGAGGTACCTGGTCAGTTACCAAGAATACTCAGTCTGGGACTGAGGGCCATTCTGATATGACTGTGGGATGTAGTCTCACATGATCAGATATAAGTGCAGGGCCATTCTGATGTGATTGAGGGATGTGTTCCCACTTGATCAGATATAAGGGTTGTTGCCATTCTCTGAATGGAGGCACCTGGTCAGTTACCAGGAACCCTCAGTCTAAGACAGAGAGCCGTTCTGATGAGTCAAGGTCAGATGTAAGTGCAGTTCCTTTCCACAGATGGTAGTAGGTGTGTCCTACCAGGATGGTGGCTGTGAGTGCTGTGCCTTTTCACAGATGATAGTAGTTGCATCCTATCATGCTGGTGAATGTAAGTGCTATTCCTTTTTGATGAGTCAAGGTCAGATGTAAGTGCAGTGCCTTTCCACAAATGATAGTAGTTTTGTCCTATCATGCTGGTGGATGTGAGTGCTATTCCTTTTCACATATGATAGTAGTTATGTCCTATAATGTTGGTGAATGTAAGTGTTGTGCCTTTCTGACATGGTGTTGGATGTGTTCCTCTCATGGTTAGATATGAGTGTTTGCCATTCTGACTTAGGGTCATATATAAGCACTAAAGAAGACCTACAAGGAGGCTAGGCCTACAACCAGCATGAAAAAGGACTGGCTCTATAGAACTTCCTATGACAAGAAGAATCATGAGATAGCACCTATGATGATGACCCAGTGATGATCCAGATACAGTGATGATGTCCCTGTGATGATATAGATCGAGTGATGATACAGATCCAGCAGTGATGATCCAGATTGAGTGATGATCTAGATCCAATGATGATGTCACCGTGATGATCCAGATCGAGTGATGATCCAGATCCAGCAGTGATGATCCAGATCCAGTGATGATGTCCCCATGATGATCCAGATCCAGTGATGATCCATATCCAGTGATGATCTAGATCTAGTGATGATGATCCAGATCCAAGATGAAGATGACTTGAAGATGCAGATGATGAGATGATCTAGAGAAGAAGACCAATGCTGAAAAATTGTGTCGAGAGAATACCTTCCTAGTTAAGAGGGAGTGTTGATGTATATGTAACTTCGGAATGTATTCACTTGTATATTTAATGTATTGTACCCCCGATGTTTATTTCGAGAAGTATATGTAATGTAATTGAGTCATGTCATGCCCCCGATGTTCCTATCGGGAGGTTCTATAATGTAAAAAAATCATGTCAAGTCATTGTGGGTAACCCTCCTATTGTTCAAGGGTTAAAGTCCCTGCAGTTCTGGTGCCCTAGGGTTATTAGACTCTCCTAGAGAAGTTGACCCTAGTGAGTTATTATCAACTCAGGAATTAGTATAAATAGAGAGTGAGCCTCTCTATTTATCACACACTCACTCACACTCAGTTGTAGCACATAGCTGAGAGAGAAGAAGTTGTTGGGGCTAGAAATAAAGAGGCTACTACTGTCGGGATATCATCTTACTATTTTTGGGTTTTACTTTTGGTGCTGATTCTATCTCTGAGGAAGTTGCGGGGTTTTCTCCATTTATGGTTTCCCCGAGGAAAAACATTGTGTTCATTGTCTCTTGTGTTTGATTGTTGTGCTTTTTATTCTCTCAGTTAAGGATCCTAATATATTGCTAGCTTGAATGATAAAATCTAACAACTTCATTGGTTGGATCTGTGAAAGTGTGATGATGTAATTCCTTCAAAACTGTGAAACAATATTCTAAGGGAAATTCATAATTTCTCTGGTGATGAACAAGTGCTTGGTATTCATTTTTCTTGTCCTCAAACTCCTCAAACACAAGGAAATAAAAATGCACCTCATGTGTATATGTATGGGAAGTATCTAATGGATTCAAAATAATTCTTTATTTTTGTTCATGTGTCAAGACAATGTCAGTTACAACAAAGAATTTATTGCACAAATAAAAGAATCCTTTGCCTCCCAAAGTATTCATTTCAATGATGTCTCTATCCATCCAATAAATGGATGAATAAAGTCTTTATTTGCTGATCCATATGGAATGTGATCACCCACCTCCTCTGGAGAAAAATCTACCACCCATAAGGGAATCTCATGAGGTTTCCCTTTCAAGGCATGCATGTAAAACAACCTGTTTGTGCTAGAAATTGTTCCTAGACTACCAAAAGAACAAGCTAACACAATCTCAAACATAAATAGAATAAAATTGGTTTTTAGGGTTTTGGTTTAAAACTTCATCAGCAAGGAGGAAAAACAATAACAAGATAATACAGAACTGAATCATGCACTAGTAGATAAAATGGGGATCAAACACATCGCAACAAGCCATAAACATTACACACGAAACACTAATTTCACCCACATGATACAAGAATTTACATGAATAAAACCTTTAAACAAGAAATGAAATTGTAGAATGAGAAATCAGCGTGATCAGAAATGAAACAACATGACAGGTAAAAAGGATTATCAGTTTATATATAATAAAAAAATAGTCATCCACGTACATAAGAATTGTAAGTGTTGGATTGAGACATCACAGCACAAAAAGGCCTCCCCTTAAGTGAAAATTTGAACCCTACTTACATATGATTTCTTTCTTTTATCCTTGTTTCATCCCAAAATAGTTACATAACTAACTAACTGAATTTTAGGATAAGATTCGAAACTATTACTAAGATGATTGTCCTTCAAAAATAAACTGTTTACTATTACAAAAGTAACTACATCACACCTGTCAGTAGTAATCCTTATAGATTCTTGGTTTCTTCAGCCAGCAATGATATCCCTTCTAAGGCTTGTGATTTCATTTTGGTTCTTTGTTGTTATGCTTCCAAGTCTTCAACCTTCTTCGCTAATATTTCATTTTGCTAGGTAAAATCCTGAATTGTTTGATTCAATTCCCCAAATTGATTTTGAGTCTGCTTCTTTCTTCTTAGAGATTCCTTTGAAACATAAATTAAATCTTGATAATGAGTGTTTATGTCATCTAAGTCCTCCCTTAACCTTCTTCTAGTCATGACTAAACCCTCGTTTGTTTCACTCAGAAAACTGATTTGATACTTGCACTGCTTCATTGTTTTTTGTAGATTCTCGATTTTAGAATCTATGCATAGTATCTCTTTTGCTGTAGAGGTCTTATTTGAGAACTATGGAATGTTCATTTTTCTGAAAATCAAATCATCATCTTCCTCTTCTTTATATTCTTCCTCTACAGGAACTTCTAAAGGCCTATCTTTTTCAATACTGCAAAATTTTTGTTTCTTTTCAACCTGGTCCTTTTCTGGTGATGACTTTGGAGTTACTAAATATTCTTTCTTACTCTAAACTAGCTTAGAATCCAGTCCTTCTTCATCCTCCAAGTCTTCTTGAGATGATGAGTCTTCACTTACAGTCACCTTCTCTTTAGCAAACTTTGGATTTAAAATATTTTTCATGTTAAGCCTTAATTTGTTTTTTGCTCTTGTTTTAGGTCTCCATCTCATTTGTGATCCTCCTAGCATTACCAATGATTTTCCTTGATACTTAATAGGTGAAAGTTGTACCATATCACATTTTAATTCTACTGCAAATGACTCTTCTTTAGATTTTTCATTTGAACTCTGTGGGTTATCAGCTTTCAAATTGTCTGTGACAGGAAACTCCATTATATCTTCTTATACATTTGTGATATTTTGATTCTATTCTAAAGAGAGTCTTACCCTCTTATTGCTTTGTATCAACTCTATGAATTTTTTCTATATTATTCGAAAATTGCTCTTGATTTTGATCGATTTCTCCTCTACTCTCATAATACATAAAGTCTTCGAATTTCTGAACTGAATCTTCTTCTTATATACTGTCTTTTACCAACTCCTCAACAATTTCTCTCTTTAATCTCTTTGCAAGGCAATGCTGTTTATTCATTTGCCTCTTCTTGGGCTGACCTTCTTCTTGAGTATGAATACCTGACCAAAATGCAAAGTTTTCCCAGGTTCTACCCTTTTTTTGAAGAACTGCGTTTACAATCAATTTTATAAGTCCATGATGAAAGATAGACTACTAAGTGTGATCTTTATTCCCTTTTACTCTATCTAAAATTTTTTGCAAGCTCTTCAGAAAGAAAAAGGGTAAATTCATTTTGGATTCTTGATTTAGATGTTGGAGGAATCTGATGTGATACTTGAAAACTAAGGAAAATATGCCCTCACAAGTGATGTAACTCTGTATAATTCTGATAACCTCTCTCCATTCAGGCTTGAAATTATGTAACTGAACATCCTTGCCCCAGTCTAAGGTTTCAACCTTTGGCAATAAGAAATCTCTTGAATTGAAAGTAAAAGGTAAATTTTTAAACCAAAATTCTCCTTCACCTGCTATATTTATAGCTTCTTCAATTAACTCTCTGGTGAGTTTGAATTTGAGGGTATCAAATGAAACAATGCTCTTATCAAAACCCTCTGCAAATATATATGACAATTCTAGATCGAAACCATCAATTCTAAGTAAAAAATCAAACCAACCAGCCCTTTGAAAAATCACTGCACACTCAAGAAACTCTTCTGCCCAATTGGTATCCATGGGCTCAACTCTATTGGTTTTACCACTCTTTTTCATTTCTGCTGTGAAACCCTAACCTGTGAATTTCTTTCTAAAACTGTTGAAAAATATTTCGAAAACGCTTCACTACAGCAATGAAACTGATAGCTGAGTAAAATCGGGACAACAAATTCAGAATTTTTTAATTTCCCCTACAAACTAACCCTCTGTCAATGCAAATCACAATTGAGTTAATGATTTCTTTATCTGGTTGCACACTTGTCATGATGATGATCTAACTGCTAAACATGCCCTCTCATGTCTTCATATGTGTCCAACAGATTTCCACAGTTCTCTCTTCAATGACCATGAATACCCCCAATTCATTCAATATTTTTGTCAAATTAAAAAAAATGATATGTAAGCCCATGATCTTCAATAATCCTAGGAACTGCTCGTTCACCTGTCGTTATCATTAATGGTTTCCAAAACTGCGCCATCATATGTGTTCAAGGGAGTCCACTAATTCAACTTTCCAACAGTCACGATTTTCCTTCATAACCCTTTCTTCCTTTCATACACTTGTCACAATGATTACTAAGCTCTATACATGTATCACTCAGTCCTTACAGGTGTAAAATGAGTCCTTCTGCTTTCGATTACACAGCAACACCATTATTTGCCATGATTTCACAAAACGAGATTCTTGTAGTGCTACCGTTCTTTAACCTTCGCTCCTGCGCTGCAAGAATCCTCTTTTTCATATTTTAACCAATGCTTTAAAAAGAGGGGTTAGTCATAAAGCATAACACTTGGAATATAATTTTTTTGAAAGTTTAGATATGTACATATTAACTAATAAGCCCAAAAGACAAACCTTAATACTAAAATAATGAAATAATTCCACCATTAAAAGCATTAAATCCAACAAAAATTACTGATTGTCAAAAATTCTTAAAACCAACATAAAATGTAAAATCATAATAAACCAGAATTTGAAAATTAGGACAAAAAGATCAGATAAACTAAGAACAAAATCTATTTATAACACAACCCTCTACTGATGCAATAAGTTCTAGTGCATCCTTGATCCTTAATTTTAGTGATATATTTATCTACCCAATCCATGAATAGATAATCATATTTGCTTGTTGATTCAATTGGCATGTCCGCATCCATATTAATCCATATCTAAGAACAATTCATCCTTCCTATCAATCTCAATGAGTGCTTGGCAAAGATTTTCTTCATCATATCTTTTCACAAGCATTTGCAAATATTCTCCTTCCTCATGTTTTTCCTCCACATGAGGTTCCTCCAGTGCATCCAAAGTAGTTCCTACCATTTACACATGATTATTTTCCATGCAAGATGTTGGGTGTGGTACATTCAACTCCCTTTAAAGTTGATCAATCTGCAACATTGACTCTTTTAAATATTCTTGGGTTCTCTTTAAGGAATCATATGTAGCCTCCCATTTTCTATGGAGTCTTTCAGACTCTTCTAGTTCCTTATTGAATGCAAAATGGTACATTTCAGCCACCATGAGGAGATTATCTATGTCAGATAGTAAGTTCATGTATCTCTCCTTCATCTTGACCACTCCTTTAAGTGCTATGAATTCTTCCAAAAATGATTCTCCTTCCAACTCTCCTACAGAAGCTTTCCAACGACATCTTATCACGAAGGCATTGGTGTAAACAAAGTTGTTCATGCATGCCACAATATTCTCTTTATCCTCCTTTAGTGATCCACTCAAATGATGTGGATCAGAAAGAATATCCTCCACCAATTTTTATCCTTCGAATGGATGACATACAAGACTATCTTTCTTGTGGAATGGATCCACAACACAAATCTCATTTTCAGTGTGCTGGTTAGCTTTAGAATATCTTGCAAAATCACTTCCATGATATGAAATGTAGGGCATCTCTGAAGGTTGGAATGAAATGTGATATTTTCAAAAATCATAAAGCATGTCATACCATGGTGTTTCATCTTCATCATCTTCCTGTAGGGACACTATGGTGGCCTGTTCTTCTACCAAATTCTCATGTTCACACCCAAGTGGTGTGTCCTTGTCTTATTTTTCATTATGAGGATCAAGAGGTGACTGTAAATATGAATTATAATATTCTTTTGGGTTTGATCCAAAATATATCTCACCACCCTTACTTGAACCAACATCTTTAGCAGTGATTTGGAGATCACCCATCAACAAGCTGGAAGTATATTCATCTTCACTTTATTCTCCTATGCAATCACCTTACAGTGAATTGCACTCCACCTTATGCATCTTTGCCTCTAATTCATTTCTATTCTTCTCTAGGAAACTTGATACTTCTCTGTCATAAATGGTTCTCATGTCACAACCTTTAGAATATATTTTTGAAGAAAAACCAAACAATCTAATAATGCTTGGACAAGCATCTCGATTTGATGAATCTTTACCTTTGGCTCTTCTTTCTTATTCTTTACTCACATATTTGGAACAACTTGGTTCCTCAATGGATTATTTTTTTCTCTTGAGATAAAGTTGATTAACATTCTGAGGCCAAAATCCATACTTGAGATAGACATACTCCTTGAAAGTCATGACTGCACCAATATTTTTTTCCCAAAGCTAGATACTCCTTGTAACAGCGAGGCATGTTTTCACATGCTTCTATCATCTTTGTTAAGTATTTTGTTGGAACATATTTCCCATATATACCTTGGTTAATAATCTTTCATAAGGCTCCAAGTGTTTAGTGTAAGTTGTTCCATGTGAAAATGGTTCTAGTTCCTAGTCTAGTGTCTTGGATCCTAGTTTGTCCACATTTGATCCACTTAGACTAGTGGTTATGCCATAAAATCTTGTTTGTCCACTTATCCACTCTTTTCCATGTTATATGGAGTCAATGCACCCCTCTATGCTACATTTATGGGGTAGTTATTTCATTTCCCTGTTTTAAGGAGATTGGTGCTCCCTCTTGAGGATTTGGTCCTTTTGCTCATTAATGGTCCAAAACCAGGCCACTAAACCACCTCTATCACCCCCATGATGGTTCCTTTCACACTTGTTGACTATCCTAACCACTTCATGGTCCATCTAGGCCCATTTCACCTCATTATGGACACTACTTGGAGTTACACTTGGCACAATGTCATAGATTGGGGGAATTAGTCAAGATAATCCAACATTAATTTAAGCCACTCATATGGTCTGTTGGACCCATGGTATTTGGTAGCCCATGGTTTTTTCCCAAGGTAAAACATGTCATAATTCCTATATATTGTACTGGATGTTTTCTCAATAAACGCAATGGAAGATCAATCCAATTGAGTGTTTTACTCTTGCATTCTACTTAATATTTTATTCATATTTATTCTATTTTCATGTCTTTATCCTTTGCAAATTATAAGTGAAGCATTCTCTACTGAATCTAGACCTAGGATTGGATATGCACATGTCTCAAAACTTTTGTTGTAATGTTATGCAATCCAAATTTTACATGGTATCAGAGCCTAAGGGGTTCTAGTCTTGCTTTCAAAATAGTTTTCCAAGTTTTGTTTGTAGGTGCCTACAATAACTTCATGGATTCGAAATCAGTTCCTCTCCTCTCTCCATTCAACTATTCTGAGTGGAATCATAAACTGTGTGCATATCTCAAGAGAAAATGTCTCTATGATGTGTCAATTAGTGTTGTGAGCGATCCCGAGTCCTATGAAGAGAAGTGTGATTGGATTAATGATTGTGATAGAGCCTATTAAACTATGTGTCTATTTATACCTCCTAGAATGCACTATCTCATTGATTATGTTGAATACCCATTAGATCTTTATAGAATATAGATAAAGCTCCTGACATGCAGAAATAAGATATAAGCTATATGGAAAGCTAGAAAATGGGCACCTCCTTATGTGTTCTCCCTCCTGTAGTGGGTATTTCTCCCCTACTACGTGAAAAAAAACTTACCCTAAATCGTCTAGGTCATAGGGTAGAGTTGAATGGTGCAAAGGATTACTCAACTTTGATTAACAACAATAAACAATGGCAATAATAACATAAATTTTTTATTTTTTTCAAATATATCTTACTAACTAATGAAAAACAAGAACAAAAAATACCTTTCTTCTGAAGTTGGGCCACCGTAGCCATCCGAGGAAATGGTCCCACAGCTCTAGAGTTTTTTTTTGTCTCCATTGTAGTCCACTAGTGGTTGTCAAATAGGGGGAATGGATCCAAATGGGTATGGAGCAAGCTCAACATACATCGTGGGAAATGGAAAAAAGTGGGGATATTGGAGAAAAGTAATCACATGTAATCTTTGTGGGGAGACCTTCACAATTTATTTATAGGATGGTCCAAGGTTTTTTGACCCACAATAATGACCCATGGTATTTTATTGTGCATGGTATTTATCTATGGAATTTTGACCCATTCTCATTTTTAGGGTTTTTTGGTCCTTTTTGGAGAGAGGGGATAAATCACAATAAATGCTCAACTTCCCTTCATTTATGGGGAAAGAATAATAATGTTTTGGACCATATTTGGTGGAATTTTAGTTGTGAAGGTAAAAAATGGAGGAAATAATGGTGAGAATATGATGTATGACTATGGTTTAGACAATGGAGAGCTAGGTGAACAATTTTTAGTGTTAACAGATTTCCCCCTGATGTGTGAGGGCAGGAGCTCATCGTATGGCCGATAGACATCATAAGATCAAGGGAAAATGGTGACAGCAGTGGAGATATTGGAGAGGACCATGGTGGAGTGGAGTTTCCTTATTCAAACTGCAGTGGCTTTTGGTTTGTATTACTTCTCAAAATGGATGATTACATATAATTCCATACATGTATGTGGAAGAGGTGGGCATACCCATGCTCGTAACAATGTCTCAAAAATAAAAATGGGGATCAAGGCTCAAACAATGGGAGCCAATCAATGCATATACAACTAGTGATACATAATGGTGGCCTCAATGGGAGGATCAATACAAATGTTGATATGAAGATGGTACATAGTGTTACAGAGAGAAATTCCTATGGCTTGGGGTACCACAACAGACAACTTAACTCCAGAAATCAATCATTTCCTATATGCAAGAGAAACCAAATAACTAACACTAAAGGATCTCAATTCATACCTTATTACAGACGGTTGGTGTAGATCCCCATTGAGCTTTCCAACTTCAGCTTGAATTGATGAATTGCCTCCTCAACATTCAATAAACAAGACAAGCATACTATATATAATTGTGTTAGCTCTACTCTAGCATATATAATCAATAACATATAAGCATTTGAAATCATCGATGGATAAAATATTCATTCAAACACACATTATTGGACAGGAAAATATATTTCTATTGATATAAAATAAGAGATTACAATGAATACAACCTCTGTTAGCACGTCTGTGAATCAGAGAAACTGAGTCCCCCACTTGGGCCTCCACCACTTCAATCCTCCATCTCTTGATAGCAAGCTCACGACCAAAATTTAAGCTTGGGAAGAACACAAAAGTGCTCCAAGGGACAAAAGGGGATGCAGACTCAAGCACAAGTTTTAGCAACAATGGACTATACTCTTGCTCTTAATTTCTCATATGCCTTCAATGTATCCAAAGGGTTCCTTATATAGCTCATCAATGGGGTAATGAAAGGTTGAATCCGAGGGATCTCAAGGCATATGGAAGGCCAAGAGACAAGTGAGTCAGATCCACATCAAGGAAAACTCCAAAAGAATTTGGATTTTTGCACACATCTCGATGTACACGGTTTTATAGGTCAAACCCATGTAAATACGCGATAAAGGGTTTAAAATTCACGTATGGCAATTTAAGATTGTTTTTAGGGATGGTCTAGGAAACATCAAAGGAACAAAAATGGTCCATGGGGTCTAAGGAGTCTACATAGGGATAGGGAAGGCCATAAAAGTGTGATTCACCATGTGTGGTAAAATAAGCTATAACAGATGCCCCCTAATGTGTGAGGTTAGAGGTGTCATACGATGGGAGAAATACATTATAAGTCCATCCCAGAAATGAAGTGATGAAGAACCTAGTGGAAGAACTAGCTATTAATTCTTGCACATGATCTAGGAACTAGGAATCAAAATCATCAAAGAATTATTAACAAATACTCATGAATTGGAAATAACTGGAATCCCAAATAGGTTTCCTCTCTGTATATTATATAAACAATAAAGGATTACAATTTCCATGCATATCAATAGCTTAACTCCATGAATAATTCGAATACCTAAGGGACAATTCAAATTTAGTGAGTGAGTCTAGCTTAACTGACTCTTTGCCATGCAATCTCACTCAGTTAACCACTTGACCAAAACCCTAATTGACTCACCAAACCCTAACTGAAGTTGGAGTGCAATAAATGACTGAATCTCAACTGAAGGAGATCAAACACATGTCATAGCAATCCAATCATCAACTGCTAGTACTGCATGACTCCAATAAACCCTGATGAGGTTAACTGAAGTTGAACTGACCATCAGAAGTTGGTGAAGGTGCCTTGTTCACTCCAGTTCATTAAAATAATAATAAATAATCATTAAATAATATATTTAATGAATGGAGGCACCTTAACTGACTGTAACTGATTGGTTGAACTGAAAGTAACCACCAGTTAGCAATTAGGTGCATGAATGTCACACAGATCACCCCTGGAGTGCTCCAGTTAGCCTCCTTGACTGTAGGAGAAGGCTAAGTTAGCCTCCTTGACTGTAGGTAGGCGTGGGAGTGACTGGGATGATGGTAATTAATGCTCCACTGATGTCAATTAAACTTAGGATAGTGGTTAAACTAGGCCAATTTGACCGAAGGAGTGAGTATGAAGGTAAATGTCTCCAACACCCCCCCTTAAGCTATACTCAGGAAGAGTTAGAAAACATAGATGCATAAAATTCTAGGGCCCTGGAAACAAAGGCCATAGGTCACCCTGTACAATAAAGTAACTGCTTAATATAACTAA
Organism: Pseudotsuga menziesii; assembly: GCA_001517045.1. Lineage (NCBI taxonomy): Eukaryota > Viridiplantae > Streptophyta > Pinopsida > Pinales > Pinaceae > Pseudotsuga > Pseudotsuga menziesii. The sequence continues at coordinate 45,840 of LPNX011186457.1, forward strand.
GGAAACGGGATAAACCTCATGGGAAAAATACCCCCCCTCAAACTAAGCAGTAAATCAAGAATTGGTTCTTCTATGCAGCAACATCCTGAGACTGTGCATGTGAACCTCTGAATCCAAAATAAATGAATATGTCTAGAGGAATCTTCCACTTTGGAAGAAGAACAATGCACTCAACTGAATCAGAAATATAAACAACTGCACGGTGAAAACTGGACCCATGTAGAGCAACTGAAATCATCTGAAGAGAGAGAAAAGGTTCTTGGGGATTCAAACCATGTGTGGAACACTCAAGAAACTGATATGTTGCAGCCTTGAACAGCAAACCATGAGTGGTAAAATCAGCCCCAAATCTTAGGAGCAAGTGTCCATGTGGATGCAGAATGTCTTCCTCTTTACTGTTCTGTGAGGAGATGAGCTTGTGACCAAAGGTAGAGAATCCCTGGGACTCTGGAGAGCGAATGCTTCAGCTCCATAATCTGATATAGATTATGAAATAGCTAATGAATCACAAAATAAAATATCAGCAACCTCATAAGAGGAAACTAACACCAAATCCCCATAAGCAAATTTGAAGAAGAATTGCGGTACTTGATTTTTCACACCGAAATTGGTGAGAGTAGCTACAAGCATGGCTGAAAGCTCTTGAATTTTAAAATATGAAAAAAATAATATCAGATCAGAATGTAAATCAGATCTAAATAATTTCACAACAGATCCAAAACTGTGAAATGGAATCAAATCCCCAGCAGCAGTTTTGTAGGAGACTTGCGGTACTTGTTTCTTCACACCGTTGATGAGAACAGTTACAAGCAGTACTGAAGGTTTATGAACCTAAAATTTTGAACCAAGAAATATCAGATTAGATCCAAATAATATAATATCATATCCAATAAGGTTCATATCAGATCCAAAATTATGGTCAACCGAGACGGTAGATGCACAGTTTTCTTCTTCTTCAAAATTATGAATTTTGGTGCATGAAATCCTGCAGGAATTTGCTGGAAGATCTAGATCATGGGGAGCGAATGTGTCACTCTTATAATCTGATATTTTTTCCAAAATATCCAAGGTATCACATATT
>LPNX011186457.1:47061-59805 GCA_001517045.1 Pseudotsuga menziesii
GAGATCCTTTGGGTATTCAGCAAAATAAAAAACAAAGTACAAGTCATCATCAAGGGCCAGAGCTATTGATCCAAAAGCTCTGTCAATGTCATTTAGCCAGTCATTCTCATTCTCATAAGTCTCTCTTCCAATTCCAATAGACACCTCATAGAGACCTCGTCTCTTGAGATATGCAATCATCTTCCACTTCCATTCCGAATAGCTTGTGAATGGGGTGAGAGGAGGGATTGCTGAGTCCATTCAAAGTTGTACCTAATAAAACCTGCAAATCAAAACAAAAAGGCACCGTAAGGTCGGACAGACTGCACATTTAGGCTTTCATCACACCCATCATAGTAAATCAAGCAAGCTTGATCAACAAGTTCTTTACTTGGGGTATTAAGTGGTAAGCCTTGGCTTCTGGTGCAGTACTGGATTCTTGAGCTATTACTCATATTTCATGGAGAAATCTGTCAAAAATATTGTTCTTGAGAGATTGATCTTTGTCCCGCTGTAAGCTTTGATACCATATTAATTCTTGCACATGATCTAGGAATTAGGAATCAAAATCATCAAAGAATTATTAACAAATACTCATGAATTGGAAATAACTGGAATCCCAAATAGGTTTCCTCTCTGTATATTATATAAACAATAAAGGATTTCAATTTCCATGCATAGCAATAGCTTAACTCCATGAAGAATTCGAATACCTAAGGGACAATTCGAATTCAGTGAGTGAGTCTAGCTTAACTGACTCTTTGCCATGCAATCTCACTCAGTTAACCACTTGACCAAAACCCTAATTGACTCACCAAACCCTAACTGAAGTTGGAGTGCAATAAATGACTGAATCTCAACTGAAGGAGATCAAACACATGTCATAGCAATCCAATCATCAAGTGCTAGTACTGCATGATTCCAATAAGCCCTGATGAGGTTAACTGAAGCTGAACTGACCATCAGAAGTTGGTGAAGGTGCCTTGTTCACTCCAGTTCATTAAAATAATAATAAATAATCATTAAATAATATATTTAATGAATGGAGGCGCCTTAACTGACTGTAACTGATTGGTTGAACTGAAAGTAACCACCAGTTAGCAATTAGGTGCATGAATGTCACACAGATCACCCCTGGAGTGCTCCAGTTAGCCTCCTTGATTGTAGGAGAACGCTAAGTTAGCCTCCTTGACTGTAGGTAGGCGCGGGAGTGACTGGGATGATGGTAATTAATGCTCCACTAATGTCAATTAAACTTAGGATAGTGGTTTAACTAGGCCAATTTGACCGAAGGAGTGAGTATGAAGGTAAATGTCTCCAACACCAGCCACCCAATCAGCACTATACAATGATACAACTCTGCATATAACCGCAAATACATATAGCAGTCCCAGATACATAAGAGTACAATGGCCATGAATAGGCATGATACAATATGACATATGTGGTCATCACCACGTACAATATACATAGATCAGAATCTCCATGATGAAGATATCAATGAAGACTGAAGATATACAATGGATCAAGATCTCCATAATGGCTGGAAATATATGACATCAAGTTACGAGAGCTGAAATCTCATGAACATTGGCATGTTCAAGGAGGTAGCATATATGATATTCCACCAATCTGGAAGGTCTTCTACACAAATCACTATGAGTACATGTCCTACTATGTGAATAGAGGTGTTGAGGTCAAACATAGTAGTCCATCATCTGATTACCGGTCCTTGATGTATATCATTAACAAACATGAGATCACCCACCAATAATGAAAATGGGAATCAAGGTACTAGAGTGCAAACTAACAAGTGTGAATAAATGTGTTGAGGTCAAACACTTGAGAGAATCCATTGATCAGGGGACATTGATGTATTCCCAAAGAACTGTCAATGGCAAGAGAACCTGCCACTGATGACTGCAAATCTCAAGGCACTCAAAGATGACTCTAGATTCCTATCCCAGAACAAATGATCTAAAGTCGATGGGATGAAATCCACTGGAAGCATGGAATTAAGGCATCCCCCATCATCCAACATGAGGTACTCAGCAAAGCTGTATAATGTGGAAGGACTCGATCATAAAGTGCACGAACCAGTAACTGTACTAGGAATGGCTGACATGCAAAGTCAAGATAACTGAGGAATGGCCGGCTCAGGTTTCAACTTCCTTTGAACAAGAGCATAATGGAAAATGGTGACTGAATGTAGGCAGCATAGACTCGATATGCAAAACTGGGACATCTCTCCGACACAGGAGGCATCGACAGAGGCTCCATAGGGACTAGAAGCTTAACCAGTCGGTGGAGATAAATTTAGATAAATGAGTACAGCTCCTAAATTCAAACTATTAATCCAACCAATGGATGTGATATGCAATGCTCTGTTCGAAGGTGACATGACTCGACTGCTACCAAAGATAACATCTTTCCTTGTCTGGATTTTTGGTTTTTTAATTTTTTTTTGGACTTTTAAAAATATTTGGAAAGCTTGAAAAAGAATAAAACTACTTTAAAGTTCCAGACTAGGAGGAGACGAGTGTCAAAATGGGCAAACAAACTAGTTCCAAGCAGTGGAACATACCTATGCTCAGTGCAAGGATACATGTGTAGGATAGCGACACTCAGGGGAAATTCCCCTCCCGGTAAAATAGGGAATCAAGCTGCAAAGGATATATAAAATGGCTCTGCATGGCTAGACATGATACAAGATTGGGCTATATTGCTGATACTTAAAGTCAGGGAAGCCAACATGAGGCTCAATGAGGCAGGAAAAGCTCATGATAATGCAATTACAACTTGACATAGGGGAGTCCGGGGGAAATAGGCTAGAAAAATATCAAGAGGAGTATGAGGCTCTTGTAAAATGTCATGGAAATACTATACAATAGACTCCCACATGCTAAAGGACAAAACTATCGACATGGGAACCAAATGCAAATAAGGTGCTAACTAGGGTACCCATGTAAGGTCAATATCTACCATTCAAATCATGCCACTTCTAAAATAGCAAGAAGGTTCCGTGACAAGATAGAATGGGTTCGTACCTATGGTTATGATGAAATGGTCATAAGGTCATGCAAAATCTAAAGCCAACCATAAGCAAACAAGGACAGGATATGTGAGCTCCCAAATGAAGTAGGTATGTCTCTCCTAGGAGAGGTTTGAGACTCCCAACCACAACAAGTGGAGGTTCGTAACCAATTATTGTGGTCCTCAGCTTCAACACGTAAAGCAACTGTGTTGTCTGACCCCAACCTGGCTGGGACACTCACAGAATAACCCCTGCAAAGTACCCCCTCGATAACCTAGGTAAGGCAACGAAGTTCACCTCAATATAATCAATGCTCAGGCGGACAGTTGCAGGCGAGATTGACTATATGGGCAGGATAGCAAGGCCCGAAACTCTTGAAAGAGCCCCCAAATACCAATACAATCTTGGAAGCATCTTTGGTGCTACTCAGTTATGACTAGGGGTCATCCCAATCAATAATCGCTCACACTGCCTCGTGCTTAACTCCCTTTTGAGAGGAGGATCCTGAGAAACACTAATTATACCAAGGAATTTTACACTCTCACCTGGACAAACACATACATGTTATTGTTTAGTGGTCTTGGAGAATTTACTCACAATGAACTATTCCAAGACCCTAAAACCTAATTTTTTTGGTGTACCCTATCAAAGAAAATAGTGTAATCCATTTTAATTAAGCGTTGATTTTATTTGGCTTTATTACTCAAAAGAGGTAGATGGCCGTGCAACCAATGGTGTTATGATGCAACATGAAGTAAAATGCACACCTAACAATCAATGCACATGCATTGTGTCCAATGAAAACTAGGGCATGCTACTATGTGAAATGCAAAATTTTTCTTCAAATGACAAATGCAATCGTTCATATATGAAGTCCTAACTAACACTCTAAGGAAATCTAGTGCAAGTACCATGCAAAATGCAAAGTGCAATGCATAATGATGCAAAAAAGAAAATATTTTGGATTTTTTGAATAAAAATGATATACTAAAGCAAAAGAATGATTCTAATACCCCCAAACTCGGAAATCACCATTAAAAAACACTCACACAAAGTACTAAGGTAAAATAAATCTAATGCACTAATCCCAAAACAAAAAATCGAATATGCAATGACAAGAACCTTCTTAAAAAAAAATTACCCTAAAAAAAAAGTGTCTCTGGTCAGAAATAGAGGTGTATACAGACTCTAGCAGTATCAAAGGAGACTCAACAATCATCAAAATTCACCCAACAACAATCAATCTTCCTCTAAAAGGAAAAAATAAGGGCATATGTGACTGTTTGCAGTAAACCCGCGTGTGTACGCGGATATAGCAGTCAAAGCCGCATGTATATGCGACTATGAGTAAAAAACTCGCGTACAGGAAGAGGAATGTATAAAAATAAAGGAAAACAGATGAACTGAGACAAAATTCACACCAATTCAGACACTACCAGGCAAACATGCCCCCATACCCAACACAGAAACAAAGAAATAAGAGCAATTCAAGAACATTGAATGCTGATAAAAACCCCCAAAGGACAACTATTAGGGACTCCCCAGCGGAGTCACCAATTCTGTTACGGAGAGAAATTCCTATGGCTTGGGGTATCACAACAGACAACTTAACTCCATAAATCAATCCTTTCCTATATGAAAGAGAAACCAAACAACTAACACTAAAGGATCTCAATTCGTACCTTATTCCAGACGGTTGGTGTAGATCCCCGTTGAGCTTTCCAACTTCAGCTTGAATTGATGAATTGCTTCCTCAACATTTAATAAAAAAGACAAGCATACTATATATAATTGTGTTAGCTCCACTCTAGCATATATAATCAATAACATATAAGCATTTGAAATCATCCATGGATAAAATATTCATTCAAACACACATTATTGGACAGGAAAATATATTTCTATTGATATAAAATCAGAGATTGCAATGAATACAATCTCTATCGACACGTCTACGAATCAGAGAAATTGAGTCCCCCACTTGGGCCTCCACCACTTCAATCCTCCATCTCTCGATAGCAAGCTCACAAGAAAGAGGTAAGCTTGGGAAGAACACAAAAGTGCTACAAGGGACAAAGGGGATGCAGACTCAAGCACAAGTTCCGACAACAATGGACTATAGTTCTCTTTCTCTTAATTTCTCATATGCCTTCAATGTATCCAAAGGGTTCCTTATATAGCTCATCAATGGGGTAATGAAATGTCGAATCCGAGTGATCTCAAGGCATATGGAAGGCCAGGAGACAAGTGAGTCGGATCCACATCAAGGAAAACTTCAAAAGAATTTGGATTTTTGCACACATCCCGATGTACATGGTTTTAGAGGTCAAGCCCACGTATATACGCGATAAAGGGTTTAAAAGTCGTGTATGGCAATTTAGCATGTTTTTAGGGATGGTCTTGGAAACATCAAAGGAACAAAAATGGTCCATGGGGTCTAAGGAGTCTGCATAGGGACAAGGAAGGCCATAAAAGCGTGATTCACCATGTGTGGTAAAATGAGCTATAACACATGGGAACAATGGCATTCTCATGGAATGTAATATCACAAAAAATGATGCTCTTCTGGATTTGAAGGTGTACATAAATGAATGGACTCAATGAATAAGAGTCAGAATCTCGAATGTACAATAAACATCATCAAGTACTGTAGAGACATAGAAGCATGACACTGAGGGGCTTCTGAACGCTATTTCCAACGCATCCCAAAAATCACAAGGGACATGAAATTGTATGGGTCCCATAGTAGACTCACCAATGTGCTAGAGTCAGGTGACAACCGGGGTCTTTGACTAAATAATGAAGGAACCAAAACCCTATATTAATCTCAATGGTGCGATGAAGGGGTTGAAGTCGACCACGTGAGACACAACCAAACTGAAAGGAACTAAGGACTCCTTTCAAGTGGTCCAAGGAATTCATCAACGAGGTGGATGAAACTAGGATATAGGGACCTCTGGGTCTATCCAATAGAATATATGTGTTTACATTGACAAATGGATACCTACAACTAACAAGGTAATGATGTTTCCTTCATAGAAGCACGAGGGGGATAACCAGATATGTGGAACTATCAGGGGATTGAGACAATGAAAGGGGACTCAAACTTCCATTGTTCAAAGTATGGCGACAGGGATGACCTAGAAGCAAATCATACAGACTCATGGGGAAGCGATCATAGCTGTGAAACTGGGGAGATAAATGCAATGGGAAATACTTGGGGAAGTAGCTAGACTAGTGATATCCAGGGGATCCAAGGGAGACCCATTACAGAGTACTATGAACAAAGGATACCCAATGGGGGGATGTTTCCATAAGGTGATACCATATGTAATATGTGTGGGTGTCTAAAGACATTGTTTTGGGCCTTCTTCATAGTTTAAGGAGCACGAAGAAGGGATAGAAGTATGCTCAATATGATACTATCTCGTGGATTTTTGTCGAGCCTGAGACAGTAAATGCTCGATGGTGTTTTCATGTTTAGAGAGTCTGAAAACAGGAAGACTCCAATGGTTCTATTTTTTGTACAATAGTCTCCTAAGTCTGAAAAACGATAAAATTGTAAAAAGGAGAGCTCTCCCAACCGAAAGGGATATAGAGACTTCTTTTCCATTGGTAGTCCAGCCAGGTTGAAAAATATTAAACCTATACTGATTGGATGATCATTCAAATACTTTTACGAGAATGAACAAAACTAAGTTTGCTTGGCGATATTTTCTTCATGAGAGGGCTGGAAAATAGATTAAATACAACCCATAAATGACCTTTTTCATAAGTTGCGGTCTTGTTATAGATGATTTTACCACTCCAGGTGAATCACACTTGTATGGCCTTCCCTTGTCCCTTTGTAGACTCCTTAGATCCCTTGGACCATTTTTTGTCCTTTGATGTTTCCTTGACCATTCCTATAAACATGTGAAAATTAATACACGTGACTTTTAAACCCCTAATCACGTATATACGCGGGTTTGACCCCTAAAATCGCGTATATCGAGATGTGTGCAAAATATAAATCCTTTTGGAGTTTTCCTTGACATGGATTCGACGCACTTGAATCCTGGCCTTCCATATGCCTTGAGATCGCTCAAATTCAACCTTTCATTACCCCTTTGAAAAGCTATATAAGGAACTCTTTGATACATTGAAGGCATATGAGAGAATTTAGAGCAAAGAAACTATAGTCCATTGTTGCTAGAACTTGTGCTTGAGTCTACATCCCTTTGTACCTTGGAGCACTTTTGTGTTCTTCCCAAGCTTTCCTTTTGCTTGTGAGCTTGCTATCGAGAGATGGAGGATTGAGGTGGTGGAGGCCCAAGTGGGGGATTTAGTTTCTCCAATTCACAGATGTGCTGACAGAGGTTGTATCCATTGTAATCTCTGATTTTATATTAATAGAAATATCTTTTCCTGTTCAATAATGTATGTTTGAATGAATATTTTATGCATGGATGATTTCAAATGTTTATACATTGTTGATTATATATTCTAGAATAGATCTAACACCCATATATATAGTATGCTTGTCTTGTTTACTTGTTGTTGAGGAAGTAATTTATCAATTCAAGCTGAAGTTGGAAAGCTCAATGGAGATCTACTTCAACCATCCGGAATAAGGTAAGAGGTCTGATCCTTTAGTGTTAGATATTTGATTTCTATTGCATATTGGAAATGATTGATTTCTGGAGTCAAGCTGTCTGTTGTGGTACCCAAAGCCATAGGAATTTCTCTCCGTAACAGAATTGGCGACTCCGCTGGGGAGTTCCTAGTAGTTGTCCTTTGGGGGTTTTCTATCGGCATTCAATGACTTTGAATTACTCTTTTTCTCTTGTTTCTGTGTCGGGTCTGGGGGCATGTTTTCCTGGTAGTGTCTAATTGGTGTGAAGTTGGTCTCAGCTTGTCTGTTTGCCTTTATTTTTATGCACCTTTCTTCCTGTACGTGAGTTTTTAACTCACAGTCGCGTATATACGTGGGTTTCACTGCTATTTCCGTGTACACACGTGGGTTTATTGTGAATAGTCACGTATACCCTTAGTTTTTCCTTCTAGAGGAAGCTGGATGGTTGCTGGGTGAATTTTAATGATTGTTGAGTCTCCTCTGATATTGCTAGAGTCTGTATACACCTCTATTTCTGACCAAAGACGTTTTTTTTAGGGTAAAATTTCTTTTTTTGAAGAATGTTCTTGTGATTGCATTTTTGATTTTTTGTTTTGGGATTAGTGCATTAGATTTCTTTTACCTTATTACTTTGCTTGAGTGCTGCTTGAGTGTGCTTGTAGAGTCTGGGGGTTGTAGAGCCATTCTTTTGCTTTTAATATCTCATTTTTATTTCAAAAAATCCAAAAATATTTGCTTATCATCATGCATTGCATCTTGCATTTTGCATAGTACTTGCACTAGATTTTCTTTGGAGTATTAGTCAAGATTTCATATAGGAAAGCTTGCATTTATCATTTGAAGAAAATTGTGCATTTCACATAGTAGCATACCCTGTTTTTCATGGACACAATGCATTTGCATTGATTGTTAGGTGTGCATTTTGCTTCATGTTGTGTCATAACGCCATTAGTTGCACGACCATATACCTCTTTTGAGTAACAAAGCCAATTAAAATCAACGCTTAATTGAAATGAACTACACTATTTTATTTGATAGGGTTCACCAACAAGATTAGGTTTTAGGGTCTTGGAATAGTTCATTGTGAGTAAATTCTCTAAGACCACTAAACAACATGTATGTGTCTATCCAGGTGAGTGTGTGATATTCCTTGGTATAACCAGTGTTTCTCAGGATCCTCCTCTCAAAAGGGAGTTAAGCATGAGGCTATGTGAGCGGTTATTGATTGGGATGATCCCTAGTCATAACTGGGTAGCACCGGAGATATTTCCAGGATTGTATTCGTATCTGGGGGCTCTTTTGAGAGTTTTAGGCTTTGCTACCCTGCCCATACGGTCAATCCCACCTGCGACTGCCCACCTGAGCATTGATTATATTGAGGTGGTCTTAGTGACCTTACCTAGGATATCAAGGGGGTACTTTGCAGGGGTTATTCTACGGGTGTCTCGGCTAGGTTGGGGTCGGACAGCATAGTCGCTTTACATGTTGAAGCTTAGGGCCACAGTAATTGGTTACGCACCTCTGCTTGTTGTGTATGGGAGTCTCAAGCCTCTCCTAGGTGAGACATACCTGCTTCATTCAGGAGCTCACTTATCCTACCCTTTATTTCTTGTGGTTGGCTTTAGATTTTCTTGGTGATTGCTCTGTGCATGTTAGCTTGCCTAGGGTTTGCGTAGATAGAGAGTCTTTTATATTTTTGAGTCATTACGGATTCAAGTGTGGCTCCCCACCGTTATAATCATTTAGTAGGACTTCCACCTTCTACATATCCTCCTCTTTTGGGAGAGAGAAATAGACAGTACATGCAGACTACTTCACACATTGATTCACACATGATGGGAGACCATGTAGAAGGTATTCCTGAACCACCTTCTCCCATTCAAGTGGAAGATGGGGAGTTTAATCCTGACTATGATACTTCACCTGATTTGACTGAGTTAGGTCCTGTAATTTCTGAGATAGGTACTTTTCATGATAGACCTACTTACTCTAGTGTTGATCCCCCATTGACGCATCACCTGTATGGAATGCCAGAAGATGATGAGACTCATTTTGAACCCACGAACACTAGCTATGGTAGTTATGGTATGTATGGTTTTCCAACACATGATTTGGCAGTCCATGTCGAGTCTAAGTTTGATCCTAACACTATGCCTGGGGGCACTTTCATTCGTTACCATGCAGAGAGGTTTGGGAGCACAATTCACATTGCACCTTCCATCCTGGCAGTGGAAGCTACATCACATATTCCTCCTAGGTCTAGGGTTAGTGATCCTATTAGGATACCAGATCCAAGACGAGTGACTATAGGGAATAACACATACATAATTACACAGGTCCCTTCGTTCTATGTCCCTAGTTCTTCGAATGTTCACCCTCCACCTCATTCACGTGGTTCTTCGGGCCAAAACGTTGCTACAAGTCATGTCCTTATTGCGGTTACTCGACCATTTGTGTCTCAGTTTCAAGTACCACCCGTGGTTTCGAGAGGTCATGTTCATACTTCTAGAGGTCATATTACTACTTCTGGAGTGTATATTCCTACTTTTGAAATGTATATTCCTACTTCCAGAGCGTATATTCCTACTTACGGAGTGTCTCATGGGACATCTCATGCGATGACTATGGACCCTTTTATGGGACGTAGTATGGCCAGGGTTCTTCACCTTATGGGTGAAGGTATCAACAACCCGCTTACTCTCCAAATTATGGATTTGTAGCTCCGAATAGTTAAGGTACACCACACTATGGTGCTTCCATGCCACCCTATACGGGTCAAACGAGAGGAGGGCACTATGGCCAAGGCCATGGTGGTTATGGTAATCACACCTATGTGAATCATAAATATCAGGAAGTGATCCATTGAACTAATCATCCTAGGCTCCCTTTCCTCATGATGATGAATATTCTTGACAAGTCGATATTGACGAATGATCCTGTAGCTCATGACCCAGCTTGGCTGGCTATCCCTACTAAGATTCCCTCGGACATACCCAAATTCGAGGGTAAACCGGGAGAGTATCCGATCGAACATGTTACTACCTTTTACCTATGGTGCTCTTCGAATTCCTTACATCAGGACTCAATCCGTTTAAGGCTGTTTCAATGCACCCTTACAGGGCCTACCGCTTGAGAAGCTTTCCTTAACTACTGTACATGCGGTTCAACGGTTGAGACATTATATTCTCCTTCGCTAGACCTTGGTTGTAGCCCATGTCAATACGTTTCAATTCATCCTCACTCGAAGGATGATTGGGGGAAAATATAATAAATGGATTGTCATCTTGCAAGAATTTGACCTCGAGTTTGTTTCGGCAAAATCGAAGAAATCGTTAATTTTTGCAGAGCTTATATTGGATTTCCCAAGCGAGTTCGAGGAGTTGGTTTGTGAAGATACGTTTATTGATGAAAAAATATTCTTAATATCAACTTTAGACCCATGATGGTATGGGGATATCATTATATATTTAATAACATTGAAGGTCCCCACTCACCTCTCACAAGATGAACGATGATGATTACATCACATGTCTAAGAATTCCTCATAGTGGATAATACTTTATACCGCCATGGGGTAGATTCCATTTTACGACATTGTTTAACTCATGAAGAGGCAGAGGTAGTGCTGAATGATTGCCACAGAGTGAGGTGTGGTGGTCATTTATCTGGGCTTTCTATAGCCCAAAAAATCTTAAGAGCGGGTTATTTCTGGCCGTCGATCTTTAAGGATTGTGTAGATGTGGTCAAGAGGTGCCATCCTTTCCAGGTGTTTGCACGTAATATGCACTCGAATCCTGCCCCCTTACATCTCATCATCATCGCTGGTCCCTTCACTAAGTGGGGGCTTGATTTTATGGATTGCAACCCAGCTTCAGCTGGGGGGCATCATCATATCATAGTGGCTATTGATTACTTCACAAAATGGGCTGAGGCTATGCCTACAGTTAAATTTGATGGTGAGACAGCCGTGCACTTCATATTCAACCAGATTATTACTCGGTTCAGGATTCCGAAAGAGCTTGTCACTGAACATGGCTCGCACTTTCAGAATTGTATGATGGAAGAGTTGGCATCAAAGTTAGGGTACAAACAAGAGCATTCCTCCTCTTACTACCCTCAAGCGAATGGACAGGTAGAAGCAGTGAACAAATCACTCAAATCCATTCTCCAATGAACCATCACACAAAGCAAGAATAATTGGCACATTATGTTATATCCTGCTTTGTGGGCATATAGAATTGTTGTTAAAGACTGCCACAGGTTTTTCTCCATATCAACTTGTACATGGAGTGGAGTCGATATTTCTGGTTGAAAGCAAGATTCCTTATTTGAAGCTAGCCATAGAGCTCTTACCAGACACTTCCCCATTGGAGGAGCATTTGGTCCACCTTGAGCAACTTGATGAGAATTTTTGGGATGCGTTGGTAGCTCTAGAAGTAAATAAGCGTCATGTAAAGGTCCAGTACGATAAGTCTGTCCAACCAAGGAGGTTTAGTGAGGGGGACTTGGTCCTTTTGTGGGATCAACCGAAAGAACCCTTGGGGCAGGAAAGTTTAACCCCATGTGGCGTGGTCCTTACATCGTCAAACATGTGTTAGAGAAAGGCGCTTATGAGTTAGTGGATTATGAAGGAACAACCTTGGTAGTATTAATTCTTGCACATGATCTAGGAACTAAGATTCAATCTCATCAAAGAATTATTAACAATTACTCATGAATTAGCAATAACTGGAATACCCAATAGGTTTCCTCTCTGTATATTATATAAACAATAAAGGATTACAATTCCATGCATAGCAATGGCTTAACTCAATGAGTGAGTCTAGCTTAACTGACTCTTTGCCATGCAATCTCACTCAGTTAACCACTTGACAAAAAACCTTAATTGACTCACCAATCCTAACTGAAGTTGGAGTGCAATAAATGACTTAATCTCAACTGAAGGAGATCAAACACATGTCATAGCAACCAACCATCAAGTGCTAGTACTGCATGACTCTAATAAACCTTGATAAGGTTAACTGAAGCTGAAATGACCATCAGAAGTTGGTGAAGGCGCCTAGTTCACTCCAGTTCATTAAATAATAATAAAATAATCAATAAATAATGATTAAAT
>LPNX011186457.1:62556-122692 GCA_001517045.1 Pseudotsuga menziesii
GATGTCTCCAACAGGTAGAGCCTAGAAATGGGCTCTATCTCAAAAATTACTATGCATGATTTTTAGCCAAGGCTGGTTATTGTATATTATTGTACAGTTTTGCATAGGTAGGTCTTTTTCTTATAGTGATCGGGTTTGTGATTAGTTTTTGTTTCTCATGGCAGATGTAAATGGAATCTTCCACCTTTATAGGATTCACGGATGGTGCGAGCCGTCACACTCAACGCTCAACCTCTGCTGCATGGGTGATTTATACTCCTATGGGTCAGGTATTGTCTTCAGGAGGCGTATGTTTACGGCCATCTTCATACAATGTTGCTGAATATAGTGTCGTTATTGAGCTTCTATGGGATGCCCTTGTACATGGTGTTCTCTCTCTTGAGGTACGTCTTGATTCGGAGTTGGTAGTGCCATAGCTTAATGGTTTGTACCATGTTAGAGATCTGACATTATTAAGAAGATTCTTACATGTGATATTATTAGAACGACAATTTGACAATATAACATACATACATATTCCAAGAATTAATAATCAAGTTGCTGAATCATATGCTAACTACGTGTTAGATTGGAATTTGTTTCATACACAATAAACTCATCACAAACACAAATTTTTACACATGTAAATAAATAAACCGACCATCATAAAAGTTTTTATAAACATCCAAAATGTGGTAATACATAGTGTCATAATACAAAAATGGGGCTCTCGAGCCACCAAAATATAATACATGGTAATACAAAATCTATCACTCCCAGGTATCTAAGCCTGTGGAGGAGGAGGGGGGTTGTGATCGTGGAATGTCACTACTGCTCTAGCTAGCCGTCAAAATAACCGCACCCATGCTCATGGTACACCCACCACCTAGCGCTGCATGGCCTCAGGCAAGTCCTTGACTTGTGCCATGGGTACTCTGTGTGTCAGCCTCACGAAGTTGGTATGAATGCTTTGGGGCATCGGCTCTGCATCCACACTCGTGATATCGTCTCCTCTTCCCCTCTGTCTATGACGAGTGAAGCCTTCAGGCCTCCGTGGTCCCACATTTACATACATATGGTAGATGTCACTATGTATTGTCACCCAAAAACATGTCTTTTGATTCCATATAATTAGAAAACACAAAAAAATTAAATAACTCAAAAATTTTAAAGAGAGGGTCGATATTCACTACCTATGTCACTGTATGCCAATCCTGCTGGTAGCGGCATGTCCGGGTCCCCCCAGAAATGTATCCTTGCATAGGGGTAGTCATCGATGGCAACTATCTATCGTCACCACCACAGAAAGAAATAAGATGGATAGGGGTTGGACACCCTACCTCCACCCAGTATGTGCATCGCATCCACCCAAAGCCGTTGGGCCGGATCTCGAACCCTGTGTAGATGAACGTCAACTCTAGGGCCCAATCCTGGAACCGCTTGAAGAAAAATGTCCTCAGTATGCTGCTGAAACCAAAATTTCGCACTCTGCCCATCTTACACTCACTGAGCTGATGTTTCATGTTTCCTAGTAGTGCAATGCTCCAATCGTATACTGTGGGTCTCATGCACTCCATTGCATAAAACATCAGAGGCCGCGAGGCCTGGTGGAGTGAAGCCAAGCCTGCTATCCTGCCCAGTGTCAGTAGGATGGCCTTTAGGACCAGCACATGTATGGAGTTAGTTGGGATCTGACTCCCCACCTCGTTCGTGTCCGAATAGCAGTACACCGCAATGTACTCATCTATAGTCAGGCTACCTCCAGGCCCATGAGAACGTAGGTTCATTACTTCCCCCCATCGGGAAATTCCAGTAATAAAGTATATGTCCTCCACCTCTATGGTGATGGAATTCCCGTCTATCTAGAATGACTCTCAGTCTGGATCCCAGTAGTCCACCAACATATGCAATAGTCCTGGTTTGGCCCTTAAGCCACCAAGACACCAAAATTTGTAGAGCCCACATGCACGTAGCGCTTGTTGAGCCATTAGATCGGCCCTTACTGCCTCTTCTACATCACCATGTTCATGTTCTCTCCATGCTAGGACCATCCTGCACAAAAAATTTGAATTTTTCCCATTAGAACACTTGAAAAATCTTAAGCACGGATGCATATGTGACTGTTTTCCAAACAGCCACGTATGTACGCTAATGTGAGGGCATTTTTCTCGTATATCCAACCCTATACATGGAAAAACCCTTGATTTACACATGGGCCGTAGCGCCTATTTTGGAATGGCCTAGAAAATCAAATACACCATGGAATTTGACAAAAATTGCATCAAAAGGGAAGAGTAGAGCATGGGTAAGTACCTAGAAAAAACGGTAGTGGATTCCGTCGGCTGGATCTCCTGGAATTCAATGTTGAAGTTCTGAGCTCAAATGGGTAAAAATTTCAAATGTTTTATAATGTTTTGAATTTTTTACTATTTATAGAAAATTTTCAAATTTTTGAAATTTTTTACCCCCTTTCCTATAGTTTGGACCGTTTCTAATCATTTTGGACCGTTTTTGGACTAATTTATGATGTAAGAGACCCTTTTGAGTGCCGTTTCATCCGTTGGATTGACCCGCTCATGCCGATTTCAGGTATCATGTCTAAACTGGCATATATGTTAGGTTTCATCACCATTTTCATTTTGCATGACATTATGACCGTTTCATCATAGCCTTAGGTACGAACCCACTCTATTATGTCACGGAACCTTCTTGTTGTTTTAGAAGTGGCATGATATGAGTGGTAGAGCTTGACCTTACATGGGTACCCTAGTTAGCGCCTTATTTGCATTTGGTGCCCATGCTGACATTTTGTCCCTTAGGGTGTGGGAGTCCATTGTATAGTATTGCCATGACGTTTCACAAGAGCCTCATACTCCTCTTGATCTTTTGCTGGCCTATTTCCCTCAGGATTCCCTTATGTCAAGTTGTAATTGCATTATCATGAGATTTTCCTGCCTTATTGAGCCTTACATCGGCTTCCCTGACATTGAGTTTCAGCCATATAGCCCGAGCTTGTCTCATGTCTAGCCATGCAGAGCCATTTTATATATCCTTTGCAGCTTGATTCCCTATCTTTACCGGGAGGGGATTTTCCCCTGAGTGTCGCTATCCTACACATGTATCCTTGCATTGAGCATAGGTATGTTCCACTGCTTGGAACTAGTTCGTTTTCCCATATGACACTAGTCTCCTCCTAGTCTGTAACTATAAAGTAGTTTTATTCTTTTTGAAGATTTTTAAATATTTGAAAAAGTAAAAAAAAAATCAAAAAACCAAAAATCCGGACAAGGAAAGATGTTATCTTTTGGTAGCTGTCGAGTCATGTTTCCTTCGAATAGAGCACTGTATATCACATCCGTTGGTTGGGTTTAGAGTTTGACTTTAGGAGTTGTACTCGTTTATCTAAGTTTATCTCCATCGACTGGTTAAGCTTCCAGTCCCCATGGAGCCTCTGTCGATACCTCCTGTGTCGCAGAGATGTCCCAGTTTTGTATATCGAGTCTATGCTGCCTTTATTCAGTCACCATTCGTCGTTATGTTCTTGTTCGAAGGAAGTTGAATCCTGAGTCGGCCATTCCTCAGTTATCTTGACTTTGCATGTCGGCCATTCCCAGTACAGTTACTGGTTCGGGCACTTTATGATCGAGTCCTTCCACATTATACAGCTTTGCTGAGTACCTCATGTTGGATGATGGGGGATGACTTAATGCCCTCCTTCTAGCAGATTTCATCCCATCGAATCCAGATCATTTATTCTGGGATTGGAATCTAGATTCATTTTTGAGTGCCTTGATACTTGCAGTCATCAGTGGCAGGTTCTCTCACCATCGACAGTTTTTGGGAATACATTAATGTCCCCTGATTGATGGATCCTCTCAAGTGTTCAACCTCAACACATTTATTCACACTTGTTAGTTTGCACTCTAGTACCTTGATTCCCATTTTCATTATTGGTGGGTGATCTCGCGTCTGTTAACGGTATACATCAATGGCTGGTAATCAGACGATGGAATCCTATGTTCGACCTTGACAACTCTATTCACATAGTAGGACATGTACTCGTAGTGGTTTGTGTAGAAGACCTTCCAGAGTGGTGGCATCTCTTATATGCTACCTCCTTTATTGTGCTAGTGTTCATGAGATTTTAGCTCTCGTGACTTGATTCTAGTATATGTCAGACATTTCCAGCCATTATGGAGATCTTGATCCATTATATATCTTCAGCCATTATGGAGATCATGATCCTTTGTATATCTTCATCATGGAGATTCTGATCTATGTATATTGTACGTGGCAATGACCACTTATGTGATATTTTGTATCATGCCTATTCATGGCCATTGTACTCTTATGTATCTAGGACTGCTATATGTATTTGCAGTTATATGCAGAGTTGTATCATTGTACTATGCTGATTGGGTGGCTGGTATTCCATTTGCGATCCTTCATCACTCCACTTCTGGGATGGACTTATAATGTATTTCGGCCATCATATGACCCCTCTGACCTCACACATTAGGGGGCATCTGTTATAGATGATTTTACCACTCCAGGTGAATCACACTTGTATGGCCTTCCCCTGTCCCTCTGTAGACTCCTTAGACCCCTTGGACCATTTTTTGTCCTTTGATGTTTCCTTGACCATCCCTATAAACATGTGAAAATTAATACACGCGACTTTTAAACCCCTAATCGCGTATATACGCGGGTTTGACCCCTAAAACTGTGTACATCGGGATGTGTGCAAAATCCAAATCCTTTTAGAGTTTTCCTTGACATGGATCCGACTCACTTGAATCCTGGCCTTCCATATGTCTTGAGATCGCTCGGATTTGACCTTTCATTACCCCTTTGAAAAGCTATATAAGGAACTCTTTGATACATTGAAGGCATATGTGAGAATTGAGAGCAAAGAAACTATAGTCCATTGTTGCGGGAACTTGTGCTTGAGTCTGCATCCCTTTGTCACTCGGAGCACTTTTGTGTTCTTCCCAAGCTTTCCTTTTGCTTGTGAGCTTGCTATCGAGAGATGGAGGATTGAGGTGTTGGAGGCCCAAGTGGGGGATTCAGTTTCTCCAATTCACAGACGTGGCGATAGAGGTTGTATCCATTGTAATCTCTGATTTTATATTAATAGAAATATCTTTTCCTGTCCAATAATGTATGTTTGAATGAATATTTTATCCATGGATGATTTCAAATGTTTATACATTGTTGATTATATATGCTAGAATAGATCTAACACCCATATATATAGTATGCTTGTCTTGTTTACTTGTTGTTGATGAAGCGATTTATCAATTCAAGCTGAAGTTGGAAAGCTCAATGGGGATCTACTTCAACCGTCTGGAATAATGTACGAGGTCTAATCCTTTAGTGTTAGATATTTGATTTATATTGCATATTGGAAAGTATTAATTTCTGGATTCAAGCTGTCTATTGTGGTACCCCAAGCCATAGGAATTTTTCTCCGTGACAGGTCCCAATGTCTGATAAAGCATAAAAGGGTACAAAGGGAAACATTCCTAGTGGGAAGGTGCTAGGGTGGTCCTTTTCTTTTAATATTCTACGTTGTCCAAAAAACTTAAACGACTGTGAAAGGAAGCAAGTTTGCTTGACAAATTTTCCATTCTTTTAGGAGTCAAAAAAGAGCTTAACAGAAACTTTGTAATGGTTAGTCAAGCAAGGAGGAAGTGTTCGGTGTACCAAAAGGGGTGATGTTGTGAACATGGTTAATATGAATAATAGTGGAACACTGGTGGTGCCTCCTTGTGGGAAAATAGATGGTGGTAAAATAAGGCCAAGTTTGCAGTATGGATGGAGAGGATGGCTCATGAACATGCCAATACATACAAGGTTTGTTTCTCGTGGTGGTACACAAATTGACGTGACTTAGGAAAATGGCCAAAAAAATCAGTAGGGAGGGAGGCAGTCTAGTAGGTTGTTTCTTCACCCAGGATCTATTTACATAGTGGTGGCAGCTTCCTATCGTCATAGTGGATGATCCATATGTGAGCATGGACTACCGGGGAGATCCAGAAATGCCTCAACCTCCAGTACAGGTCTAGGGACATGATGGTGTGCTAGCACAGTGGTAGTTAGATCATACATGTGATAGATATTGATGACATATTGTGGGCATGTGCAGACATGGGACCACACCCTCTATCAAGGTACCACTGATGCAGGGGCAGGGTGAAGAGCTTAGATCCACTTGCTCATGGGCAGAGGTGATGATAGAGTATGACATTGGACTCACTATGGATGGAGATAGAGAGGTTGCTAGAGGGGGTCACTGATGACGGTTGGAAGTACCTAGAAGACAATATGATCTATGCCTGCTAGAGGGATCCTCCACAATGGATCTCTCTCATGAGGAGGACCATATTTGTTGTTGAGTATGTCAGAGTGGTAGCACAGGGTGATGTGTCGATGGAGGAGGAGAGCTCCGATGAGGAGTACTCAGATGAGGACATAGAGTCAGAGGAGGATGACTTAGACTAGCATCTTGTGATGTTGCCCCCAATGCGTTTGAGCATGGGGATTTTTGTATGGTATGTATGATCAGACGAGAAAGCTTGTAGAGCTTCTCATTTTGTACTGAACATGATATCTATGATATATATGCATGTGGATGCAACTTTTTATATTATTATGGGTTTTATATGAGTCTCTTTAAGTGATGATACCTATATGATGTATGTGGCATATATATGCATGACTATATGATGATGTATGATGTAGTTTATTTCCTATATGTGATGATTGATGTGCCACTCTAGAATGCCATTATCCATTTGGTACTCTACCCTATTGATACTTCTAGGAACATGCATCAATGAAATGGATTCGAAATGTATAACCAAGTGTCTAGTGCTTAGGAAATTTCTAAAGAGGTAAGGATCATGTAGTCGGTAGTAGTTATTCAACTGGGAGAAAAGCATCTGGGAGTCTAAGAAGACATCAAGGTGATGAATACCTAAGTGAAGTGCGATGGTTAGGAGACTGATGACACTATTGTAGTCATCCTGGTTGTTGGTGGTGACACCAACACACATTTCGTCGATATGGATCAACTCATGTGACGTGGAATAAATGACCCACGCAATCGAGGCGAGATTAGGAGACCATCTACTTGCTCCATTAGGGAAGCCAACATAGCACAGTGAGGTAGGATTCATCTAGAGAAACCAAGGAAACAAACTCTGAGACTCATGGCAAAAATGATGTAAAAAAATGAAGAAAAACTATGATACAAGGGTAATCATGGTGAGCGACTTAAGGCGTAGAACCTATTGAGGTAGATCCCATTGCGGGGATTATTCAAGAGGTGTCTATCAGAGTCAGCAAGGAGATATGACCCCTTTCTAAGGCATTGATGGATGACATAAGGGAAATACCATGTGGATTCAAACTTTTGTTTTTGAATATTAACATTGGTTTGGTTGTAAATGATGACGAGGGCCCCCTCGCTAAAGGTGCGTGGGTGGACGTGGGAATCATAGTGGGAGTTTGACGGAGTCTTATCCACTTCGATAATTTGTAGAGAAACACGGTGGTCCTCATTGGTTTTTTTAAGCATAAGTAGGCATTGTCCTAATGGTGAAGTCTTGGGTAGAAGTTTGATGGCAAGGCGGAGCGATGGAATCTGACATTAAATGGGAAGAACTGATTCCACACCATGGACTAAGTGAAATGGGGTAAATCTAGTGGCAGTTTCAAGGATTTCTCCATCATCATGAAAGTGGTGTTGAGATAGATCAGAGGGATATTCCATGGTCGATGAGGACGAAGGACTACTGGAAGTAGAGATCGTGTAAATGGTGTTATTGGTGGTATCTGAGGAAGAAGTTAGAGGGTGGATATCCTCAAGGATAGTAATGTTAGACTCATGGGAGTTCTTGTGGAGGTCACTGAGGAGTGACTGGGACTCGATAAAGTTTGGGAAATGGTGTGAATAATGACCATATAGGCCAAAAACTGCACATGGGTGGTTGGTTCGGAGTAATTTTTTCTTAACCGTATGTATGGTTGGTACGTTGATGACTAGAGCGTCATTGGTATTGACTATAGTGTGAATGTGGGTGTGAACGATAGCAAAATAAGGACAAATATGTGGTGCATGGCCTTGGATATCACATAGCGCACATGTAGGAGGAGGATGTCATTTTGTCGTTGGCTTTGGGCATCTTTTCCCTAGTGTTTGTGGAAGGAGGGGGAGCAATACGGAAAAAATTAGTAATTTTTGTACCATAAGGCAGGTGTGACATCATCTCAATAAGTTACATAGGAATCAACACAACCTAGGGAGTCAGGGGAGGAATAGGTGGATCGAGGTACCACACAGGAATACCCAAAGTGAAACTAGGAAGGTTGAGAGTAGCCATGATGGGCTTACTCACAATGCTAGAAGGTTGAAAGAGGAAGGGAATCATGTGCATAGGGAGTGAATCCTAATAATTCCCTGAGGTCTTCAATTGAGGTTGCAACTGAGGTTACGATGAGGTCGAAACACTACTGGATATGATAGTGCACAAATCCGATATATCAGTTGACATAGGAGGAGATGGGAAGGACAAAAAGGTGTCTATCATAGGAGCGTTGGAAAATAAGGTTGGGACAGTAACAAACATGGAAGGTATGGACATGTTGTTGATGGTAGTGTCAATAGTAGGAAGGATGTGTTCAGGTGTGGTCCATCCATTTGGATCATAGTATGTCAGTTGGTCGATGGTCATGATATTCCCATCATGAGGGAACATCAAGAGTCAAAAGA
Organism: Pseudotsuga menziesii; assembly: GCA_001517045.1. NCBI lineage: Eukaryota > Viridiplantae > Streptophyta > Pinopsida > Pinales > Pinaceae > Pseudotsuga > Pseudotsuga menziesii. The sequence continues at coordinate 71,312 of LPNX011186457.1, forward strand.
CAGTAGATGCAATGAATCACATTGCATACATATAACTACATCCTAGGAGGAGGTTGTAATCCAGTTGGGCGTTGACAACCTAAATGTCAATCAACACTGTTTTTCTGGCTAACTCAACAGGGACATTCGTGAGGACTTCCTGTGGGTGGGAAGCATGACCATCATAGGAACGAAGAGCAGTGGAAGAAGGTTGAAGGGTTGGGGATCCAAGTTTCTGCCAAACAAAGTTTGACATCACATAGGTGGATGCCCCCTCATCAATGATGCATCAATGAATGACCAAATTATGAATTGTGACTGGAACTTGGAAGGCAATGAATTATGGCTTCCAGGGTTCTCCTTGATCTAGGTTGAAATTGATCAACCTAGAGTCAGAGGGATCAATGACACCTAACTCAGATAACGATGCTTTACATTGCAAAGGGAAAGTTTTAAGAAATTCCTGAGCAGACATGACCAAGGGAGAGTGGGCCAAGTTGTCAATTATACTATAGTTAAGCTTAGCTCTGGAAGTGGCATTGTTCACAACGCAATGTAAAGGGAACCACGGTACTTTGGTAGTATCGTCTGTGGGGGGTCTCGAAAAATGCAAAGACAAATTTGGAGAGGTGGAAGTAGATGTTGTGGAGGGGTTAATGGTTTCCTTGGTGGATCCATACTGGTTTCATCAAGTTTTTAGGTTGACATCAAACGATAACATCATGAGGTGATGGACATCAGGATTAATGGGTTGACCCGTAGAAGTGGTTGCGAGGGTTTGTGGTACCAAGGGTTGGGGTTGCAACCATTCCTTGATTTGGTTGGGCATTTTGAAGAACAATAGGTGGAGGAAACAGTGGTGTTGGGTTTGGCTTATCTGTAGTAGCCCCTTTGGGTTCACGTTGATTATCAGTTTGGAGTAAATGATGAATGTGGTTCATATGAGGAAACTTATGTGTGTAATGGTTTCAAGTGTTGCAAATGGTGCACTGATGGTTAGTCCACAACTGTGGCTTCTTCCCAACTCTAGGAGGATGCTAGGGATTCTATGAAAGGGGGTTGGATCCCTTATTGTTCAGAGGGTTGGGTTGTTGGCCACCTCCTTAAGGATGGTTGTTACCCTAGTTCCTACCTCACTCATTTTTTTCCTTACCCTTGCTGGTTCTTGGGGAAGGGTTGATTAGGGAGGTTCTGCTGTGCATAGACCTATCTTGGGGGAGAAAGAGGAGTTGGGAATAGAGCTGGATTAGGTTGCATAGGTGGTGGGTAATAGGAAGGAGCATCTAGTGGGACTGCAAATCCAACCGTTTAGCCATTACACGAGTGTGTCGAGCAATGCAGTCCATGAACATGAGGAATTGGTGCAAGAAGCGCATAGGAAGGTGTGGCTCCGGGGGAGTAAGGTTTTAAGAAACCAATCTAAGAAAATTCTATCATCTACCTGGATCTTACACAAGATACGATGAATACACCATTCATGTATATGGTCTGTGATATGGGTAGTTGTTTTTATCTATAGGATAATATAATTTCCACACCCTCATCATAACACACGGGTAATTGGAAGTACTGTAGAAAAATCGAGGCTAACTAGGAAAAGTCCAGGTAGGTGGAATGAGGTAGTTCGATATACTATTTTTCTGCAACACTTGTTGATTGTGTACTGGAATAACTGCAATCGGACATAGTCATCGACTATGTATAAGTGGAAGGACTTAATATGGTTTTGGGGGTCTTCTCCTGCCTTTCCCTCAAACTTAGGGATTTCTGAGGGGAGTTTGGTAGGAATGGGAGGCCATAATGGGTTATAATGAATGGGGTCATTAGTTAATCATGCCAAATTAGGAAAACTGAGGCTATCCATGAACGGTAGGGTAGAATCGAGAGTGAATCGGGAAGGGCCAACAATGGTGTCGAGACCAGCAAGAACGTAGTTCCCATGGGTAAATGGGGGTGGGTAAGGTTGACTTTCAACAATAGGAGTAGTCATTGGTATGGTAGGAATATCTAGAAAGGATGTGGAAGGGCCACTACCCCCATGCATGAATGGTGGTATGGCAGGAACCACGGTGGCTAGAGTGGGGCCACCACTCATGGGTAGTGGACCAGCAGGAGTGTGTGTGGTGGAAAAGGGCCCACTAGGACCATGAACTTTTGGTCCAATAGAAGGGATACCCAAAATTATGGGTGGAGCAGAAAAAATCCCACTATCAACCGCCCCCCCCTGAAAGGGGTTAGGAGGTGCACTAGCCATGGGGCTATATGGGGCCATGAACAAGGTAGGTTCGGATTAATAGGAATCAGAATCAGAATTAGAGGCCGCATGTGGATATGAAGATGGTGAATGATGTTGGATATGGATACGATGGTGACGGTTCAAGGAACCGAACAGAGGGGTATTCCCCCTAAGCCTATGTGAGTAGCATGGTGGATCTATGATGATGTGATGGTTTGTTGTATAATGAATGTAGGTGTAAGAGTGTCAGATGCAGACTCAAAACCGTAACTATGTGAAAATTAAGTCATAGTAATCTGAGGACTAAAGCACAATCTTATAGAATATTCAAAACAATTTACACACAAACTGACATAACAGTGCTACAGTTAGAGGTTGCAGCTGTATATTATCAATAATCAATCAGAAGCAATGATACAATGTCATATACTTGCATGAATAGCAAGACAATTCAAATCCTAAGGAGGTCATTCGAATTGCACACATGAGAGTGGCTTAGCTGTTAGTTAGCCACACTAAACACATAAATTAACCACTAATCATAATCAATAATCGTCTCTAACTGAATCAAAGCAGTTATGACTGATTCTAACTGAGTAGAACTCAACTGCATGTCAATCAGTAGGTGGGGGTGCATATCTAACTCAATTTAGCTCTGATGAAGTGAACTTAATTGAACTAAGTCACTAGAAGTTGTTGGAGGCGCCTTAGATCACTCCAGTTAACTAGGAATTGGCAAAAATAGACAAAATAATGATGGAGGCACCTTTACAGCTGCAGTTTAATTGAAAGTTGGTGGAATAACCATCAATTAACTAATTTGGGGTGCTTAGGTCATGTAGATCAACCCAAATTTTCTCCTTGATTGAAGGAGAAAGCTTAGTTAGTCTCCCCAATTGAAGGGGAAGACTTAGTTGGCCTCCTAGATTGAAGGAGGATGATCTATTTGATGCTAATGTCACCAATTCGAACCAATAACTTAGGATTAGTGGATAATTAGGCCAAATTGACCAAATAAATATGTGTGGGTTGGATAATGACTCCAACACCCCCCCTTAATCTATAATCACATGGAGGAGTACAAAAATAATGCTAGGGCCCCACAACAAAGGCCATAGGTCACCTTGTACAAAAAGTAACTCTAAAATGCTCAAAACAAATGCTAAGTGAGGAAAAGAGGAAAACTCTGTGGGAAAAAAACCGCCCCATCAAGTTGAACACTAAAGAAGTAATTGCCTTCACCCTAATGAAATCACCCCCAACAGTGAATGGAGGTACGTGAACTTTTTATTAGTAAAGTTCTTGGTGAAAATTTCTACAATCTGCTCATCTGTGGGGTAGTATTGCAGAACAATTGTCCTGTCATGCACCAACTCCCTAATGTAATGCAAATGGATCTCAATATGTTTGGTACTCTTCTGCTGAACTGGATCCATTGAGATACTGATATCACTTTTTTTTTCAAAAAATAGGATAGTGGATGAAGCACTACCAATCTCAAACTCAGACAAAATGCCTTACATCCAAATTGCTTGGATGCAAGCATTGACTGCTCCCCTGTATTCTGCCTCTGCTGAAGAAAGGGAAATGGAAACCTATTTTTTGATGGACAATAAAATAGGACCACCACCAAACATAAAAACATATCTGAAAGTGGACTTCCAATCTATGCTATCCCCTGCCCAATCAGAATTTGTAAAACCAACCAAATCTAGCTCAGAATATGCAACATAGTAAATGCAGTAGGATCTAGTGCCATGAATGTACTGAAGGATCCTCTTGGATGCATTCCAATGGATCTCATGAGGATAATTCATATATCTTAATACATCATTCATGGCATAACAAATGTCAGGCCTTGAATGTGTCAAGTATACTAAAATTTTGATCAACTGGCGGTAACTAGTGGAATCCATGGGTGGATTTGATTTTCCCTCTTCAAGACTTATCCCTGAGAGGAAAGGAAATGGTACAGCCTTACAATCAGCCATGTTAATTAATTAATAGGTATGAAACATATTTTTACTGAGTCACCATTATCCCATCATAGTCTTGAGTGATTTACAACCCGAGAAACTAGCTCAGCAGGCCCAAATCACTGATTTCAAAAGCATCACAAAGAGAAGTTTTTATAAAGGAAAAAGTAAGCAAGTGTGTGTTATACCAAAATCCTATCATCATAATGTGATAAGACCTTTGACATACCTACTTTCCCTTAATCCCATCACTTGGAGTGGAAACCCATGCTGTCTGTCAATTCTACATAAAAATGCTCAACACCGCGCTTTCCCTATTAGCCATGAGTGGTTCCTTGATCGCATCACCTTTCTGCTATTTTCCATAAGCGATGCCACCATCTGTTTCTCTTGTTCCATAAGCGGTTCTTACCTAAACCGCTCTGTCATAAGAGGAGAAACGCGGTACCCTAGGTAAAAGGGGAAAAAGAGAGGATTCTCGAGGCTTCTAGATCATGAGCCTCGTGTCCTGCCTTATCCCTATCATCGTGGGTCAGTTGAGCTTGAGATCCCCCATCATAGGATCTTAGAGGCCACTTCATCCATAAATCTCTCAATCATTCCTATCCATTGAGACTTATAAATATGAGCTCATGTCCATGGTTGAGGGGAGAACTCTTAAGGTATTGTTATGTTGTTGGATTGATTACTTGGACCAAGCCATTGAAGAGCATAGAGAGCAAAAGTCAAAGCTTATGGGGATGAGAGTGCTTGGTTTCATGGAGATGCATGCCAACACTAAGGCTTAACTGGTTGTAAACTTCTCCATTTTATCTTAATGCAAAGCTGATTTCCGTCCCACATTACTGTTGTTGTTTGATTTCACATGTATGTTGTTAGATTCCTTAGTCACTAACATGGATCAGTAGATTATATTTTGGTAGCTTTGATGTGTTTGCGTGTTTAATATGATTATAGGTACACAGGGTTACTATCGAAGCATCACATTCCAGGTATCTACGGCGTCCAGGGTCTTCAACCTTTGTCGTTCATTTGTTCTGGATCTGAACCATTCAGACCAGTGGAACACCTTACTGTCCACAGAAGGTGAAATATTCCTGCTAACAAATCTAGCAACTCTACTAGGGAATGAATTTACGTAACAGTTGATCTGATCTTCCTCACTTCTTCAACTCTTGTCTGAATCCAGGCTCCTTCTCCAACTCTCTTCAGTCAGATCTGGTATCTAACTCAGTGTATTTTGGTTTGAATTGTATATTTTGCAGTAGCTTTGATTGTTATTTTCCCTCTGCATTCAAAGAGAGTTTGTGTTTCTTGCGTTAGATTCTACATTATTTTCTTTGCTTGAAACCTCTTGCTCTTTTCTGTAGATATTATTCATTGGAGTTGGAAATATACATTTCATTTTCATGTGTAGACTTTGGTTTGTTTTGGACTTGGAATGCATGAATGATCCATGTTGTTTTGAGTCTTTCTTTGCTTGGGGTGATTCTTGTTTCCTTTTGCATGCTGATTTTTTTAGTGCTTGGTAGGAAATATTGGTTCTTCATTTCCTTGTCTGTTTCAAAGAGAAGTTTTAGTTTTCTCTCTCTTTTTCTTTATTCGCAAGTTTTTTGAACGATTTTGTTCTTGTTTTGTGCAGGATTGTTTGAAATTCTAGATCTTACTTTCATTAAGAAGAAATATATGTTTTCAGCTTTGCATGCATTAGAGTTAGTTTTGTTTGGAAACGTTAGTGAAATCATCTTTCCATCAAGTTTTCATGCATCTTTTTCAAGCATGAAAAGATAGGAAACATTTCTGGTTTATTTATGTTAAATGTTCTCTAGATCTCTTTTTTATTTGCTTTGAAGATTGTTTGGGGTGCATTGATATTTCAATTTTCGTTTGAAAAGATAGAATTGCATTTGCATTTAGGTGTGCATTCTTGGGAAGAAAAGTAAATCTCTCTCCTCTCTTAGGTAGAATTTCATTGAAGAGGAAAACTTGCATTATCATATAGATCAGTGTGCATCTTCTTTTAATTCAAGTTTTCACTCCATGGTTCCACCTAAATGCACAAGATAAAATTAACGGTAGTACTAGGTTAAAACTTTTAGAAATTCGAGTGATAAGTTAGAGACATGTTCGGGCGTCATTAAGCATAGGAGCTGTCGTTACTTGTCCGCATTACATCCTGGTACTCGCGCGGTTCTTCCATGTACCATCGGTATATCGAACGGCCTTTCACATACCCTTGAGGTATATAGAAAGGTACTTCATGTACTTGATTGTATATAGGAAGGCCCCTTGTGAACGGTTATGCATTAGACAACACTACTACCGATTTGAGCTCCCATGTACCTAGCGTATATCAGGAGACCCTTTTAGGAATCCTCAAACCATCTGAGTTATCCTATTGTCCTGTCCTGTGAGGTTCCTGACTCTTATCCATTCCTTTCACATGTTTTCTTATTGCTTTTAGTTTGAGTAGTACTTGCTTATGCATGGTTGTTATGGGGTTATTAGAGAGTTTAGAGATGGCATCCTCATCTGGGACTACCACTCAAAAGGTCCCTTTCCAAGGTGTACCTTTTGTATTCCCTCCAAGTGAAGGTATTGGTCCTCCCTTTATTGCCACTCTAAATCTTCCTAGATTAACTATAGGATTACCGGTTTGGCTGTTTAATCCAGTAATTCCTGTTACACCTAATGTCTCAAATGTCACCTATCTTCCAGGAGAGGATCGACCTCAACCTAATCCCTCTCCTTCTTCATTAGTTATTGCTTCATACCTTTCTTCTTCTTTGCTTGACCAAAGCTCTATGGTTAGTAGTCATGTGGATAAGAAGAAGAAGAAAGGGAAGAGTAATAAGAACAAGGATAAGAAAGAGAAAAGCAACAACTATCTACCCTTAACGGTGCTCATTCTAAGAGAACGCCCGAAAAACCCAAGTTCCCTTGTAAGCTTTGCAAGGGGGACCACCTTATTAAGGAGTGTCCCGGTCTCGCCCGTGTACAAGAAGAGTGGTCTAAAAGGTCCAAACTGTATGTGTCATCAACCTCTGATCATCATGTTGATGATACTCCCTCAGCTAGTGACCCATTGGTAAAAGGTCATAAGGGTAAAGTCTTGTATCCTTGTTTGATATGCAAGGCTATGCATCGTAATTTTCTTTGTCCAAGCATGGATGAAGCTTCACGTTGGTTGGAAAATATTACTGATCATCAACAGGTGATTCCAACAAGTGATAGTAAGTTATCCCTCGATTCCCCACTGGTTGACCAAGTGATCAATTCAGTTTCATCTATGATTGATCCCACTCTTCCCTTGGAGAGTGAATTGGTAAAGTTGATGTCATCTCCACCCGATCCCACTCTTTCATCAGAGAGTGTTAAGACTAAAGTAGTCACTTTGACCAAATCTTTGTCTTGTTCTTCTCTTCCAATAGAGAATGAACTGAAACCTACTGAAGTTTTCATGCTTCATTCTGATTGTTCTCGACAAGAGGAAATTTTTTCTGTTTCAACAGAACCCTCTTTGAGTAGTGAGGTTATTTCCTTTGACTAGAGTAACCTAATAGAGTCTAGTCTTCATTCGAGTGTTCCTTTCCAGATAGTTGTGAATGTTATTGCTAGGCGGATTCTTCGCACTATTGTTGATGAAGGGGCTTCTATTGGTATTCTATCCTCAACTGCTTGGAAAGATTCAGGTTCTCCTCAGCTTATGCTAGCCACCGATAAGATACTAGCTTTTAATAGAATACCTACTACACCTTTTGGGACCCTTCCTTATTTGCCTAATAAATTAGGAGGGAAAACTGTCTGCATTGATGTTATGGTGGTCCAAGGTCCTTTAGATTTCAATATGCTCCTCGGATGTGATTATGTTTATGCCATGAAGGCTGTTGTGTCCACACTCTTTAGAGTTATGCATTTTCCCCATGATGGGAATATTGTGACCATTGATCAGCTTTCCTTTGTTACACCTAACCATCACATTACTCCTAGTAATCAGACTGCCCTGAATGTGCCGCATGTTCTTGTGGTTCCTTCCTCTTCTTCTAGTTAGCTTCTTCCCACCATAGGTAAAATGTGGGGCATGGATCTAGTCTATGGACATCATAATGGAGCTAAACTGCTCGCTTTTATCTAATGGGGGAAACCTACCAACCTCTGGATATCATGTTGGGTAGGAGCAGGTTCTAGAGCATAGTTTACTTTTGGTTTCAAGCTCGTTAAAAAATAAAACCATTCTTTAAGCATAGTTTACCCTTTTGGTTTTGAGCTTGCATACAAATGAAACCATTCATGAGAAAAGTTCCCATTCTATGTCAAGCTCGTTAAAAAATGAAATAGATCTCCGAGAGCATAGTTTACTTTTGGTTTCAAGCTCGTTAAAAGATAAAACCACTCCTTAAGCCTAGTTTACCTTTTGGTTTCAAGCTTGCATACAAATGAAACCATGTGGTGAGCAAAGTTCCCATTCTATGTCAAGCTCGTTAAAAAATGAAACAGATGCCTATGAGCAAAGTTCCCATTCTATGTCAAGCTCATTAAAAAATGAAATGGATCTCCTCAAGCATAGTTTACCTTTTGGTTTCAAGCTTGCATAAAAATGAAATCATTCCTGAGTGTAGTTCATTTTGTATTTCAAGCTCGTTAAAAAATGAAGTAGGTTTCCTTAAGCATAGTTTACCTTTTGGTTTCAAGCTTGCATAGAAATGAAACCATGTTCCAAGCATAGTTACCTTCTATTTCAAGCTTGCGCAAAAATGAAACAGATCCCCTTCCCTTGATTCAAGTCTTCCCTTTAGTGTTAGAACTTGAACCTTCTTTTCACTTGCCTGTTTCTCATTCTTCCTACCCCCCTGGTGAACATTTTGACATTAGTAACTGGGTTTTCAGGTTGGGTATGGAAGAAGAATTGTTAGACGAAATGAAGCTTGGGGGGCATGTCGAGCCCCTAGCAACCATGTTGGGGGTAGGCTTCACTAGAAATCATGCTGGGGGAAATATTCCAACCTCTGTATATCATGTTAATGGGATTTTTCAAGCATATTTTACCCATTGGTTTCAAGCTTGCGTAAAAATGAAACCAATCCCTGAGCATTCTTTCAACTGATCTTCGAGCTCATTAAAAATAGTAAGATGGTGTTTAGCTTACTTTTCATTTTCCGTGCTCTGGTTAAAACATGAAAAGTGGTTTGAGCTTAGTTTGTTACTTTTTCATGCTCTGGATTCAAACATGAAAAAGGTTAATAGAGTCTTCTTTAAGCTCTTTTCAAACTCTTAAAATGTGAAAAGATTGCCGAGTACTTGTCTTCTTCATACTCGTAAAATTATTTGAAGAGTAGTCTCTCCGACGGTAGGTTATCTCTTTTTTGGTTCGGATAGACTATTTACGAAGAAAGGAACACTCCAGCCAATAATGACTGGAAGAGTTCCCTGAGGTATGATTTTATACTTTTTTGGGCCTTAGGGACTAAATCATATGAAAAGGACCCCAGTGGAGTCTCCTTCCGTAATCGTTCATACTCTCTAAACATGAACGATACCGAGTTTTGTTTCAGTGTAATCGTTAAATTAAACATTGAGAGACTTGTTTTGGGAATGAACCCCTCCTCTCTCAGGTTTGTAAAATATATGAGTTTGGACTTGTCTTCTGACAAGCTATTTCGAGTGTTTGTTACCCTCTTTGAACTCGTAAAACCGAAAAAGAGGCACTCATCAATCATGATGGGGGAAATGGGAAGGGAATCATTTTGCAAATAATGGAAATTTTTTGTCCTTACCTTTGAACATGGCACTTGTCTGCACATAAATTTAGTCAATTGGGTATTCAACTGATCTCTGTGACGATCCACTTTCATGAGTTGAACCTAGACTATAGGGGTTCAAGCTTAAAGAAATCTTTTTCAAAAATATAATTCAATGAAATCAAGATAAAAACTGGGCTAGTATATAATCAATGATTAAAATCATATAACCATTAAAGATCTGTACAACATAAAACAGGATACAACATTCAATATCAAAGGAACTACGAGCACGAATTTATGAAATGAGACTGACTCTATTATTAAAATTTTAAAAGATAACTGTACTTCACCATGAGAATCATGTAACGGGATTCAATTGAGCATATACAAGATAAATCACAAGAAATACAATTCATAAGATACAAATCCCACTCATAATCATAATCATATCACAGCAGAACCTGTATTGAAGATGCAGAGCATTTCGTGTTATACCGAATATCATCAAAACTGGATTTCCATAACTCCAATTGCCACCCCCTTTGCAATTTCTAATCTTGTATTTTATAATATTACATTACCATTTTTAAGGATTGAACAATCCTCCCCAAAAGATGCTCTGTTGCAAAAATAAAGACAATCTCAAGCTCCCTGGCAAGAAATCTAGAGAAGATAGCTCAACTGTCAGCTATTAATACCAAGTGTCCCTTTACCAAATATTTGAGTGTCACTTCATCACCAATCGCCCTCAAAATATGTAACTGGCAAGAAATATGGAACTGAATGTTTGAAGAACTCGTTCTAATTCTCTATCTTGCAATACTCTGCCATCTATCAATTTATTGTTATGGGTTTCCCTAGATGCTTTCCACGCATTGATTCCTCAAAATGTTGGTGAACAATAAACTGATTTTGCATGTCACTCAGCTAATTGACACATACACCAAAGTTAAAATCCATTATACTCTCTGCCAACTCATTTATCTTGACTCTCTGAGCAAATTCTGACCCCATGTTTTTTCCATCACCCACACTTTTGTTCCATGACCCCAACATTGTTTGCATGACCATCAATGCAATTGAAATTGAATCTATCCACGAAGTACCATTGAAAGCTATGATGAATTGTGCCAATGGAAAATCATGATCAATCATATGGACCTCAGATCCAGTGAAGATGGCTGGCTCTTTCTCTATCAACTGAGCTGTAAACAATTTTTTAGACAACTCTACTGTTTCCTCATGTTTAACAGCTCCAGATGCAGATACAACAATTCTTAGGCCTATATAGTGAGTAGAAATATACTGCTGCAAATGAGCCTTTGCAATTGACTTGATGTTTTGTGCAGGTCCCAAAATAGTCCTTCCAAAAGGCCTATATTGAGACGATGTTACATATAAATGATCAAATATCACTTCTTCAGATTGGCTTTCTACCTCTTCCATTTCCTGAGAATAACATCACGCTCTCTAGCTATCCCATCCTCCAAAAAGCATGATTCTGTAGAATATCCTCCAGAATACCGAGCACCATGGGAACATCCTTCTTTAAAACCTTGGCATAATATATAGTCTGCTCCCTGTACGCATAGGCATTCAAATTTCTGCCCATATTCTCGATTTCCTCCTCCAAAATCCTCAACCATAGGCAGTACCCGCAATGGAGCACTTTAGAAACTCCATCAAATTGCAGGTCAATGTACAAGTTTTATCAGATAGTATAGTGTCAACTTGCCCAAGTTCTTCATTCAAATTGGATGTGAGGGCTTGTGTAGGATTGTCCGCTTCTTCATAACACATTTGTCGGTCCTTATTAATAAACCTGCTCTGTGTGACCTTCACAATTTCTATTGATACATAGAGAGAAATTGGGATGAGGTAACCATACAAAATAAGTGTTGTCACAAAGTGCAAGAATGCTGACAAAGCTGGTTTTTCAGGATTATCATAATTAGTTGTATTATTTGGTTTTAGGTACCACCAATTTGGCATGTCATCCCTATTTTTGACACCAAAGGCTATTGAACCAATCAATGAAATCAAAACCAACATAATGTAGAGGAAATAAATAATTTTGATCCATTTTCCACTTAATTCCACTTCTCTTTGATGGTGGGTCAGTAGTGTTTTGCATCACTCTCTTTCCCATCACAGAATTTTGTTAAACTTCTCCTGATCAATTTTTTAGCCTCTTCCAACATATTAACAATATATCAGAATCAAACATGGGCCTATTAACTGCTTTCCAAAATGCCACATGGCATTCTTGTACCCTTGTGAAGAGTTCGTCAGCTTTCTCATCACACACTACATTTGCACACATTATAAGAAACTCTTTTTCTATCAACCTCAGACTGTTCAAGACAGAATGTAACTCCTCATAAAGTTCCCCAGGAATTGATCCACAACCGTTGTTAAGATGCTGGTACTTAAGAGACAAATCATTTGTTTCATTCTCTATATTCCACTGCCACATTGCACATCTAAGAATTGAAAAGTTCTTGATTAACTGTCTCAACCGCTTTACAATAGGGTTCACTTGATCATTCAAGGGCAGTAAATCTATTGACTTGGTAGAAAAGCATGGTAACAATTGGGGTTTAACATTCCAGAAAAGATGGACTTCAACTCTTCCCAAACAGATTCAAGGCATTTTCTGACCAGATGGTCCTTTGCATCATCCACCGTTATCACAAAAGATTTGAAGAATGGGCAGTATTGTGCAACTTTAGTAGCAAAAAAATTAAGCCACTGCAGGCGAAGTCCCAAATCACTAAAACTAGCTTGCTCTATCATCCACTGAGGACCTTTCTCAACACCTTTTCTAAAGGGATCACCAACAACACGACTAAGGAACCGTGCTTTTGCCTTTTCTGAGTGGTCACTTTGACATTTGGATGCTGCCAGAAACTGAAATTTTGTTGGAGCAGATCTAATGATAACATTTGGCTTTGTCTAGGGATGGCATGCTCCCTGTGAGCTGCCAAGAACAAGTATACCAAGTTCCTTTCCATTTTGATTGGGCTAGAGTCTTCATCACAAATATCTGCTACTTAAAAAGCTTGAAAACAAACTACTGAATGAATCTTTAAACTACTCTACAAATTAAAATAATCCTCTCACAACAATCTGATCATACTGTACAAACTTAAGGAAATGCTTGAAGCATCAAGCTTATTTATTTACAGCTCCCATTCTAATCATCTGCTTTCTTTTGATTAGGTAACATCATGCTTCCAATGAAGCCATACAAATATTTGACTATCTGGTAAAACTTCTGATATGGAGATGATGAATAAAGGAGCCCATGGAATATCAAAATTCATTTCAAAAGAAAGGAAAAGCCAACCTTCATTTGACGAAAACAACCTGACATTTGAGCTGCTCAAAGACTCCATATAATCAACAAATGGATCAATGAAGCTATAAAGAAATATCTCTTGCTGCTGTTTAAGTTGAAGATCAAAATATCTCTATATATCCTCTTCCTGATAATGGTTGCCACTTTCAGCTACCTGCAAATCTAAACATGTTTGCAGATTGATTTTTTTGCTAATCATAGGTTTTGATATTTTCTACAAATCCAGTTTGAAACATGATGAATGCAGGCCTACTAGATTGCAAATATGGCTGCTCAATGTCTTCTACGGATTTAGGATAGTTGATTTCCACACCATGCTTTTCCTCATCAAAATTTTATTCATAGTTGTCATACATCAGTTGGCTGCTCCTCAAATCAACAAAAGATGATGTAGGGATCTGCTCTTTTTCATCTGAATTCTCATCATAGATTGGCATATCTTCAGAGTGAATCGATTTATGCTGAACCCAATCTAGAACTTCAATGTCTTCATCATAAAATGGGGCATTCTGATCGATTTCTAAAGATAAAGATTTCTATTCTATGATGCTATCGTCAATTTTAATATCACAATTTTGAAAAAATTCTTGTTGTAAAACAGAATTAGAGGAAGATAATAAATCTTCTTCCTTCTTCACAGCATAAACACTGGCTTCATCTTTACTACTGGAAGAATCTGCTACTAAACCCTGGATATATAATGCATATCCCCTACAGCAATGCTCAAAAAGACACTCAGCTGGGTAAATCCTCATACAATATGAATAAAAGGCATCATGAAAATATTTCAAAGAGGAAATACTAGAAGCATGAAGAGTTCTGTACCATTGTCTTGCACAACCATCTAATGAATACATAAACATTTTCATCAATACATCTTCATGATGTATGCTCAACTGATCCATGTATTGATGAAATTTAATTACATGGTGTGCCAGATTGTCTTCTTCCTTTTCTCAGAATCGTGGAAGAAAATCTCCCCAATCATTAATGATAGGTACTGTATTTGGAAATCCAGGAACATTTGAGAAATTGAGCGGAGCAAATCTCTGTGCCAACATAGTTTCAAAACGATTTGACATCTTGTAAAATTGCCTCTGGATTCTTCAAACATGGAGTCGCCTGATCAATAAATTTGTAGTCAAACTAGTGTCCTGCTCCCGTCCACCATCAAGAGCTGGATCTGATCATTGTCATTCTTTCCTGGGGAAAATATCTTCACTCCTTCATCCTCGGCAATGGCGCCAGAAGATGTTATCCCTAAAGTTGAACCTAGACTACAGGGGTTCAAGCTTAAAGAAATCTTTTTCAAAAATATAATTCAATGAAATCAAGATAAAAACTAGGCTGGTATGTAATCAAATATATAAGGAAATCATATAACCATTAAAGATCTGTACAACATAAAATAGGATACAAAATTCAATATCAAAGGAACTACGAGCACGAATTTATGAAATGAGACTGACTCTGTTATTAAAAGTTTAAAATTTAACTGTACTTCACCATGAGAATCATGTAATGGGACTCAATTGAACATATACAGGATAAATCACAAGAAATACAATTCATAAGATACAAATCCAACTCATAATCATAATCATATCAAAGAAGAACCTGTATTGAAGATGCATAGCATTTCATGTTATACATAATATCATCAAAACTGGATTTCCATAACTCGAATTGCCACCCCATTTGCAATTTATAATCTTGTATTTTATAATATTACATTACCATTTTTAAGGATTGAACAATCCTCCCCAAAAGATGCTTTGTTGCAAAAATAAAGACAATCTCGAGCTCCCTGGAAGGAAATATGGAGAAGATAGCTCAACTGTCAGCTATTAATACCAAGTGTCCCTTTACCAAATATTTTAGTGTCACCTCATCACCAATCACCCTCAAAATCTGTAACTGGCAAGAAATATAGAACTATATGTTTGAAGAACTCGTTCTAATTCTCTATCTCGCAATACTCTGCCATCTATCAATTTACTGTTATGGGTTTCCCTAGATGCTTTCCACGCATTGATTCCTCAAAATGTTGGTGAACAATAAACTTATTCTGTGTGTCACTCAGCTGATTGACATGTACACCAAAGTTAAAATCCATTATATTCTCTGCCAACTCATTTATCTCGACTCTCTGAGCAAATTCTGACCCCGTGTTTTTGCCATCACCCACACTTTTGTTCAATGACCCCAACATTGTTTGCATGACCATCAATGCAACTGAATTTTAATCTATCCATGAAGTACCATTGAAAGCTAAGACGAATTGTGCCAATGGAACATCATCATCAATCATACGGACCTCAGATCCAGTGAAGATGGCTGGCTCTTTCTCTATCAACTGAGCTGTAAACATTTTTTTAGACAACTCCGCTATTTCCTCATGTTTAACAACTCCAGATGCAGATGCAACCATTCTCGAGCCTATATAGTGAGTAGAAATATACTACTGCAAATGAGCCTTTCCAATTGACTTGATGTTTTTTGCAGGTCCCAAAATAGTCCTTCCAAGAGGCCTATACTAAGACGATGTTACAGATAAATGATCAAATATCATTTCTTTAGCTTAGCTTTCTACCTCTTCCATTTCCTGAGAATAACATCACGTTCTCTAGCTATCCCATCCTCCAAAAAGCATGAATTCTGTAGAATATCCTCCAGAATATCAAGCACCACGGGCACGTCCTTCTTTAAAACCTTGGCATAATATATAGTCTGCTCCCTGTACGTGTGGGCATTCAAATTTCTGCCCATATTCTCAATTTCCTCCTCCAAAACCCTCAACCATAGGTAGTACCTACAATGGAGCACTTTAGAAACTCCATCGAATTGCAAGTCAATGTACAAGTTTTATCAGATAGTGTAGTGTCAACATGCCCAAGTTCTTCATTCAAATTGGATGTGCGGGCTTGTGCAGGCTTGTCCGCTTCTTCATAACACATTTGTCGGTCCTTATTAATAAACTTACTCTGCGCGACCTTCACAATTTCTATTGATACATAGAGAGAAAATTGGATGAGGTAACCATACAAAATAAGTGTTGTCACAAGTGCAAGAATGATGACAAAGCTGGTTTTTCAGGATTATAATAATTAGTTGTATTATTTGGTTTTAGGTACCACCAATCCGGCATGTCATCCCTAGTTTTGACACCAAAGGCTATTGAACCAACCAATGAAATCAAAACCAACATAATGAAGAGGAAATAAATAATTTTATCCATTTTCCACTCAATTCCACTTCTCTTTAATGGTGGGTCAGTAGTGTTTTGCATCACTCTCTTTCCCATCGCAGAATTTTGTTAAACTACTCCTGGTCAATTTTTTAGCCTCTTCCAACATATTAACAATATATCAGAATAAAAAATGGGCTTATTAACTGCTTTCCAAAATTCCACATGGCATTCATGTACCCTTGTGAAGAGTTCATCAGCTTTCTCATCACACACTACATTTGCACACATTATAAGAAACTATTTTTCTATCAACCTCAGACTATTCAAGACAGAATATAACTTCTCATAAAGTTCCCCAGGCACTGATCCACGGCCCTTGTCAAGATGCTGGTACTTAAGAGACCCATCATTTGTTTCATTCTCTATCTTCAACTGCCACATTGCACATCTAAGCATTGAAAAGTTCTTGATTAACTGTCTCAACCACTTTACAACAGGGTTCACTTGATCATTCAAGGGCAGTAAATCTATTGACTTGGTAGAAAAACACGGTAACAACTAGGGGTTTAACATTCTAGAAAAGATGGACTTCAACTCTTCCCAAACAGATTCAAGGCATTTTCTGACCGGATGGTCCTTTGCATCATCCACCGTTATCACAAAATATTTGAAGAATGGGCAGTATTATGCAACTTTAGCAGCAAAAAACTTAATCCACTGCAGGCGAAGTCCCAAATCACTAAAACTAGCTTGCTCTATCATCCATTGAGGACCTTGCTCAACACCTTTTCTAAAGGGATCACCAACAACACGACTAAGGCACCGTGCTTTTGCCTTTTCTGAGTGGTCACTTTGACATTTGGATGCTGCCAGAAACTGAAATTTTGTTGGAGTAGATCTGATGATAACACTACAGATGCCTACTTGACAACATGCTCCGATTGACCCGACATTTTCACTTCATAGCAACGACTTTTTCTCTCAAAGCTCTCGTTTATCGTATCCCTCTAAGACTCATGCTTTGGGGGGCATCCTGTTATACCAAAATCCTATCATCATCATGTGATAAGACCTTTTACATACCTACTTTCCCTTAATCCCAGCACTTGGAGTGGAAACCCATGTTTTCTGTCAATTCTACATAAAAATGCTCAGCACCGCACTTTCCCTATTAGCCATGAGCAGTTCCTTGCTTGTACCATATTTCTGCTGTTTTCCATAAGTGGTGCCACCACTTGTTGCCCTTGTTCCATAAGCGGTTCTTACCTGAACCGCTCTGTCATAAGAGGAGAAACGTAGTACCTTGGGTAAAAGGGGAAAACAAAAGGATTCTCGAGTCTTCTAGATCATGAGCCTCGTGTCCTCCCTTATCCCTATCATTGTGGGTTAGTTGAGCTCAAGATCCCCCATCATAGGATCTTAGAGGTGACCTCATCCACAAATATCTCAACCATTCCTATCCATTGAGCCTTATAAATATGAGCTCATGTCCATGGTTGAGGTGAGAACTCTTAAGGTATTGTTATGTTGTTGGATTGATTACTTGTCCCAAGCCATTGAAGAGCATAGAGAGAAAAAGTCGGAGCTTATGGGGATGAGAGTGCTTGGTTTCATGGAGATGCATGTTAACACTAAGGCTTAACTGGTTGTAAACTTCTCCATTTTATCTTAATGCAAAGCTGATTTCCATCCCACATTACTGTTGTTGTTAGATTCCTTAGTCACTAACATGGATCAGTAGATTATATTCTGGCAGCTTTGATGTGTTTGCATGTTTAATCTGATTATAGGTACACAGGTTTACTATCGAAGCATCACATTCTAGGTATCTACGGAGTCTAGGGAGGGTCTTCAACCTTTGTCGTTCATTTGTTCTGGATCTGAACTATTCATACTAGTGGAACACCTTACTGTCTGCAGAAGGTGGAATATTCTTGCTAATAGTGTGCTTCCTATTACCAAAATATCATCCACATAGAATACTATGTTTAGAATATTATTTTCATACTTCTAAAAATATACATTTGGATCAGATTTGCATATTTGGAATTTCTAAGAGAGCACAAAGGAATCCATTTTGGCATACCAAGATCTTGGGGCCTGTTTCAACCCATATAAATATTTCTACAACTTACAAACCAAGGAAGGATCTGATGTATAGCCTTCAGGATGCTTCATGTATATCTCTTCTTGTAGGTCTCCATGAATAAAATCACTCTTGACATCCATGTGATGCACCTCCCAGTTCTTGGATGCGGAAATGGGCAAAACTAGCCTTATGGAATCCATATTTTCAACTGGTGCAAAGGTCTCATGATAGTCCACTCCTTGGACTTGGGAGAATCCTTTTTCAACCAGCCATGCTTTGTACTTGTAGGTTCATCCATCTACAGAAACCTTTTTCTGATATACCCACTTCCATTGAACAAGTTTCCTCCCAAGTGGAAGGGAAACTAGCTCCCAAGTTGCATTTTTCCGGAGAGAGTTGAACTCTTCATCCATTGCAGCTTGCCATCTCGGATCATTCCAAGCATGGTAGTAGGAATTGGGATCAGACGCAATCATCATATAGAAAGTATTGGATAGCAAGGAATCATGACAAGAAATAGCAATACCTTCTCTTTGAACATTTGACCGGGTTCTCCTTCGATCGACAGGATTTCCAACATTTGTCCTAGCGGAAGAGAGAGTCTTTTTGGACCATTTTGGGAGATGAGTGGGAACATTTGAATATTATTCAGAAACTAATATATTATTTTCACTGATATCAAACATAATATCTGAAACATCATATCTTCCACTTCCATTTCCATCATCAAAATGATCAGTAGAACAGGAGGTAATTTCAATAGTTTCTTCCTCAACTAGTTCTACGTCTTGGAGAGGTTTTTCAAAGCGGACACTTCTCTCAATGAATATCTGTTTGGTTTTGAAATTCAGAAGTTTGTATCCCTTTGATTCCTATGGATACCCAATTAAAAAACACTCAATACTCCACAGTTTCAAATACTTCCTCTTATCAAGTGGAATTCAAGCCCAAGCAGTGGACCCAAAAACTTTGAAATTGGACACATCTAGTTTGTGCCCAAAGTATGCTTTGAAAGAAGTTTTTCCTTTCATAGAAGTGTGAGGTACCCTTTTATGAATGTAGGAAGCAACATTCATTTCCTCAGCCCAAATATTTGCATCCAAACCTTTTTCTTCCAGCATCCAGGTGGTCATCTCTTTGAGGGCCCGGTTTTTCCTTTCCGCTACACCATTATGCTAGGGTGTGTAGGGAATGTAGTGCTGGATTTGGATCCCATACTTAGAAAATATTTGCAGAATATCAGAATTGATATACTCTCCTCCATTATCATATATTAGAGACTTTATATTCCTCCCATAGGAATTCTCAACATATTCCTTGAACTCGATGAATCTTTCAAGAACTTTGGATTTTTTCTTTAGGAAGAAAACCCAAGTGAATCTAGAGAAGTCATCAATAAAGGTAAGAACATACCTTGAACCACTCATGGAGGTTTTAGGAATAGGCCCACTGATTTCAAAGTGGATCAGCCCCAAAATAATTGTTGCATGACTTTCCTTTCCTCGATCAAAGTTGTGCTTAGGGTGTTTGTCGACAATACAACCTTTGCAAATTCCACTGCAAGTTTTGATGGTCGGGAGACCTTCCACCATAGAATGTTTTTGAATTTGATGCAAGTATTTGAAGTTCTAATGTCCAAATATTTCATGCCACATCCGAATGACCTCATTCCCATGATTTAAAAGAGTGGTGGGATTTGCATCCGGAAAAAACTTGGAATACTCATAGGTCTTAGCATAATGGTTAGATAGACTTATTGCAATGAGTTTCTCGGATGCAATATCTAAGATATCAACATCATTGGGGATGAAAGTAAATTTCTTGAGAACTCCTATTTGTGTCATTTGATATACACTCAACAGACTGGAGGTCAAGGAGGGTACATACAGAACATCAAAGAAGCTGCCATGTTCAAGTTGTACAGTACCTTTTCCTTTCAAAGTGATTTGAGAATAACCTACCATGTGGATGGGAATGTTGTTTTTGGAGTCCAAGAATGAAAAGGATTCTTTGCTTGCCACCATATGGTTCAAATCACCAGAGTCTATGAGGATATATCTAGGCTTCGAAACAGTTTCCATGAGGGCATGTCCTCTTTCTGGTTGGATGTTCTGATCATGATTATTTCTCTTCCTAACACTATCAGGAAGATTGATATTTTTTTTCTCAAGGAGAAGAGTCATTTCATCAAGATTTTTCTTCATGCAGGAGTGCTTAGGGTGAAATCCCTTCTTGCAATAGGAACACTTGATCTTTTCTTTGCCTTGGTTTCCTTTGTTCTTGTTCTTTATTGAGCCTGGTTCTTCTCCTTTGGCTTGGGAGCATCAAACTTACTCTTTTGATTCTTTTTCTTTCCCTTACCATTCATGGCTTTCGGCCCTCCACAAATAGTGCTTGAACTTTTTAGGATATGATGATCCCCACCTGCACAAGCTTGTCACGCTCTGTTGTGAGAGACTTAATGAAGGCATTGAGGGTCAACATATTCCAATTTGGGGTTGTTAGCTTTTCGATATGGAATGTGGAAACAAAAATTGAGTAATCCGGTCCAATTTTGGAAAGAATGGAGAGGATGATATGATCATCCTCCTCCACTTCACACTGATTCAACTGGAGCACCAATTGCTTGAACTTGGTGAAGAAATCATTCAGAGTTTTGAATTTTCTTGGGTGAAGAGAAATCAGCTCATTCTCTAGCTGATAGATCCTCAAGCCATCTTGCTTATTAAAAAAGGAAGCAAGTTGTTCCCAAATTTCTTTAGGATTCTTCAATCCAGTGATATGGAAGAGAAGATCCTTGGGAATCAAATGGCACAGAAACCCAAAAGCTTCATCAAGCTTATTCCAGTATCTTGCTTTGTATATAGCATGATTCGACTCTATCTCGGTGTCCATTTTGACTTTGTAGAGTCCTTTGGCATGTAATTAAATCTCTATGTCCTCCTTCCACTGATGGTAGTTGAAAGGAGTAATAGGATCCACAGAAGAGGCCATTTTTATGTTGTAGTGAATGCAATAGAAGTATTTCAAAAAATATGCAAAAACACAAAAATGGCACCATAAGGTCAGATAGCCTGCACTTTTCAAGTTTTCATCACACCAATCTTAGTCAATCAAGATAAATTGATCAGAAATTTCTTTTCTTAGGACTTATGTGGTAAACTTGTCACTTCTGGTGCAGAGATGGAATTTTTGATCTTTTTTCTCAAATTGCATACTAGATCCGTCACAAAATCTTGTTGGAGAAAAAGAGCCTTGTCCCACCGTGATTCTGATAGCATGTGAAAATTGAGTCACAATAATCTGAGGACTAAAGCACAATCTTACAGAAGATTCAAGACAATTTACACACAAAATGACATAACAGTGCTACAATCAGAGGTTGTAGTTGTATATTATCAATAATCAATCAGAAGTAATGATACAATGTGTTATCACTCCAAGATACTCCTCTAGGTTGTAGCTCGAGGATTCCTGGTAACTTAAAATGTTTTTAGGTTTTTTTTATATGGATCAAGTTAGGTGACCTATATAACCTTCCACTCCCAAGACATGCATGAAACTCACTCAATTACAAGGCTTTTAGTTACAATTATTTAGAAGTTGACAATAAGGTGCAGGGATGGAGAACTCATCAAGCTGGCAGATTTACATACAAAACAGATGCATATAAATGGCTAAATCATGATAAGGATGGTACTTATAAATCAAATCACATTAACACACCAATAGGATGATAGCTATTAGTTATTAATCAACTTGAAAGTAACCTAAATACACATTTAGGAATAAGTACAGTAAAGACAAAGATGAAGGCTGAACAAATCATAACAAAAGAGCTTATATTCAAGAATGAGCAAAATGAGAAGCTGAGAATAGTATAGATTTATAAATCCCCAAAGTCGAACCCTTTTCATAAAATCATTCTTAAGCTTTATAGCCTCTTACAAAATATACAGATCCTAAAAAATTCGATCTTTTTTTTACAAAAATAAACAAAAGTAATAGTTGTTGCAAATTAGGGTTTAAAACCCTAATTAACTACTTAGGCTTAACTTAATTGAAGAATTAGTTCACTGAATGAACTTTTAGATAACTGAAGTAACTACTGATGATTACTGCTACTGGCCCTCTTCCAGTTAAGCCGCTGATTTCTCTTGATAGCTAGGGTTGGTGGCCTTTTGTGTTGTTATGTCATAGTAGAGCTTAAACATACCCTTTTCTGATGCTTCCCTTAGCGTCTTTCATCTTTAGATTACGTCCCTGAGCCATCTATAGTTGCCCAAAACCGGTCCTGTATTCCCAAACTTGATTTTAATCCTATGTCCACTTTCAATGGTTAAGAGGCCAGTCTATAGGAACCATTAGTTGCTGAAAGTGGCGCTTTCGGTGGCTAATGAATTGCCCTAGTGTCTGCCTAAGCCACCGAAAGCCCTGTTTTGCAAAAAATATTAGGTTTTTCTCAAAAATGTCTTTTTAGTCTTGTTTTCTTAGCTTTCTTCTTCTTCAGGTTTCGTGCTAGGAGTGTTATCAACACCTTGGCTAGTTTCAGGAGGTTGGAGACTAACTGCTACTAAAAGCTAGGGTTTCCAAGGTGGGGTGGCTGCTAGGGTTTGCCTTGGCCTCCTTCTGCTTCAGTCTTTGGAGCCTAATCATCCTGTATATAGTCTTGTGTTGTCTTTTATGTATCTCAGGTTTCTTTTGAACTGCTTGGATTTAGAAGAAGAAGGAGGTTGTTCTACTGTTGTTGCCCTGCTAGGTCAACTTTTGCCCTAAAAATTTGGCCAAACTGCTGAAAAATGGGGCTTAGAGATGGATTTGTTCCTTCAAATATGTGACACCTGTTTATAAAATGAAATAGGTTTTTGTATATTAGGTTGTTCTGAGAAAAAAACTCTCTTGGGTTTTTGGAATTCATTTTAATTTTCCCAGGATCTGGATTTCAAAAACATGTTTCAAACAGGAAATTATGAGATCCGAAAATTAGGTCTCAAAGATGGATTCTCTTCTCCCAATATGAAACACTTGTAGGAAAACTGAGATAGGTGATTGGTCTCAAAACTGTTAGGAACAAAAATCTCTAATATTTTTGCAAAATGATTCTCCAGTCGCTCATAATCACTGTTTTAAAATGATTCCTTTTCACAGTAAAACGCCCCTTTCGGTGGCTTAGAGCGTCCTGAAATTTCGGTCTTAGCTGCCAAAAGTATGCTTTCGGTGGCTTAGAGACCGTTTTGAAACCACTATTAGCCATGGAAACTTGTGTTTTGAGTTTTTTTTGAGCAGGACTTTTCCCCAACACATTTCACTTGCTTTCGGTGGTTAATGCCCTCCTTCAATCACTCGATAAGCTACTGAAACCAAGGTTTTTTGGTGGCTAATGAGATATTGGAAACCTTGCCTAAGCCACCGAAAGTCCTTTTCCCAAAATTTCATAAAAAAACACAATCAATAGGCTTTCATTGGTCAACATGGTCCTGTGTTAAAACTGTTAGCTGCCGAAAGGTGAGCTTTTCAATGGCTAGTGAGTTGTTGAAAAACTCGCCTAAGCCACCGGAAGCTAAAAATTTCAAATTTTCTTAAAAAACAGAACATCAGATATCCCAATATTGTTATTCATCTCAATATTTTTCATAATATGGCCTTAAACCTTCATCAGTGATCAAAAAATAAATTGTTTTCAGTGAACTTATTGAAAATTTTATTTAGGAGATAACATTTGGCTCCTACTCGGGGATGGCAACCTCCCTGCAAGATCCTAAGAAACCCAGACCAAAATGCCTTTCCTGAAAAAGAATAATTAAAGCTATCTTCTAGTGTTCCATTGGGCATGGAGTCATTTGTCTTTTATAACTGATCCCCTGCAATCTTCCTGTAGCCTGCTTTGCTTATTAATGAAAACAACTAAAAATGACCTAGCTGTTCATATTAAGAGCTTATTTTCCTATCTACTCCTAATCCTAATTCTTAATCAGTAGAGTATTCTTATCATGTGACATCATGCTTCCAATAAAGCCAAGTCAGAAGCTGATCTGCTGAACTTATCCTTGATCTTGACCCGAAAAATAAATGAAACACTAGCACGTAGCAATGTAGTTTCGAAGGGTGACAGAACCAGCTATCATCTGACAAAAATATTTTGATATCTATGCTGTTCATAAGTTCCATATAGTCAGAAATAGGGTCATAAAATCCAACAAGAAATACCTTTTTATGTTGTTGTTCCAACTTAATGAAATGTTGTTTCTTGCTGCTTTCAGTGATCACTACGTTAACTGTAGATTGCTCAACCTCTGACTGGGAAGGATGAGTTATGCCCTGCTGTTCTGGACTTTTCAGATTATCATCTTCCTCTTCATATATGTTTCATTCTTCCTTTGTCTACAAATCAGAAAACTGAGGGATGCCTTTAGTATTTGTTGCAGATCCAAATTTGTTACATGTTGTTCCTTCAATCTGCTCATTATCTTTCAGGTTTCCAAAGGGGACAAACTGATCTTCTTGACACCCTAAGTCAGCAGATGCATTAGGTACAAAGTCAAAAGCATCTATATTATGGTTAATATTCTGAAGATCATTAATATCTCGATCACAATGAGAGGTGTCCCCTATTGTAGCATACTCTTCATAGCTATCATTAACCATAGCATGCATATGTCTCTGATCATCTATTTGCTGAAAAGTAGAACTAAAATAAATTCCAGAAGTGGACCAATCCTCACAAAACTTAAAATCTTCATCTTCATCATTAGTAGCCTTTCCATCTTGAGAATGCAACTTATATTATTCACAACAATTATCAAATGCAAACTCATCTAAATAGTACCTTTTACAGTTCTCAGTGAATGCTTTGTGAAAATCCTTCAATGATGAAAGACTGGAGGGAGGTAAAGAAAAATACCATTGACATGCATCACCATATAATGAATACATGAACATATTCATATGAACATATTCATGCTACTGATCTAATAGATCCATGCATTCGTGAAACTTGAGGAGGGTTCTACAGGACTGGCTTCTTCCTCCTCTTTGAAGACAGGTAGAAAATCTCCCCATTCAGACATATCAGGTACTGGATGTGGGAAATCAGGAACGGAAGAGAAGTCAAGAGGTGCAAACCTTTGAACCAAAAGAGCAGCAAATTATTTTGACATCTTTATATTATGGAGTTGCCACTGAATTCATCCTTCATGGAGTCGCCAGGGATGAGATCTTCACAAGCAACAATGCTTGAAGATTCCTCACCCCTAAAATTTTCTGATGTATTCATAAATTCCCGAGAATTAAGTGTTTCAGCAGAAGAAATAATAGCGTAAATATTCTTGAAATACCTGATGTGGCTTCCTTTGCAGCACTACTGGTCCATCTTAGTGAAGCCCTAGCTCTTCTCAGAATCTCTTCTGGATCTGAAACTGGTGTTGATGGTGGCCCCTTAGGGTTTTCTCTGGTACTTGGTCTTCTTGAAGCCACCTTATTTCAATGGAGTCACTAGATAGATGGTTACAACCAAAATAATGTCCAATCTTTGTCTATCATCAAAGCAAGGATCTATGTCGTCTCCCAGGGAAGCTGAGCTTTAGTCTTCTTTCCCCGGCAACGGTGCCAATTTGTTATCTCTCCAGGAAACTCCTCTAGGTTGTAGCTTGAGGATTCTTGGTTACTTAAAATGCTTTTAGGGTTTTCTTAGTATGGATCAAGTCAGGTGACCTATATAACCTTCCACTCTAAAGACATGCATGCAACTCACTCAATTACAAGGCTTTTAGTTACAACTGTTCAAAAGTTGACAATAAGGTGCAAGGATGGAGAGCTCATCAAGCTGGAAGATTTACATACAAAACATATGCATATAAATGGAAAAATGATGATAAGCAGGGAGAATTTTAGGGGAGAATTTTAGCCCAGTGGGCTATTTTTCCATGTTTTCTCCCAAAAAAGATTCGCCATTTTGCATTTTTTGAAGCCCTGCTTCGCCCAATTTTGATGGGGTAAAAATTTTTCACCCTAAAAATCGCCAAATTATTATATAAACAATATAAAATCCTTGGAAATTAAAATATTTTTTGAAAAATATCGCCAATCATTTTATAGTTGGCGTTTTAAGAATTGGTAATATTCACCAACATTTATACACTTTTAAATAATTCTGGATCCTTAAAATCATCCCTGATGATAAGGATGGTACTTATAAATCAAATCACATTAACACACCAATAGGATGACAGCTATTACTTATTAATCAACTAGAAAGTAACCTAAATACACATTCATGCATAAGTACAGTAAAGACAGAGATGAAGGCTGAACAAATCATAACAAAAGAGCTTATATTCAAGAATGAGCAAAATGGGAAGCTGAAAATAGTATAGGTTTATAAATCCTCGACGTCAAACCCTTTTCATAAAATCAGTCTTAGGATTTATAACCTCTTACAAAATATACAGATCCTAAAAACTTGGATCTATTTTTTACAAAAATAAACAAAAGTAATAGTTTTTGCAAATTAGGGTTTAAAACCCTAATTATCTACTTGTCTTAACTTAACTAAAGAATTAGTTCACTGAATGAAATTTTAGATAACTGAAGTAACTGTTGATGATCACTGCTACTGGCCGTCTGCCAGTTAAGCTACTGATTTCTCTTGACACCTAGGCTTGGTGGCCTTTTGTGCTGTTATGCCATAGTAGAGCTTAAACAGACACTTTTCTGATGCTTCCCTCAGTGTCTTTCATCTTTAGATTACGTCCCTGAGCCATCTATAGTTTCCCAAAACTGGTCCTATATGCCAAAACTTTCTTTTAAGCCTCTGTCTGCTTTCAGTGGTAAAGAGGCCAGTCTATAGGAATTGTTAGCTGCTGAAAGTGGCACTTTTGATGGCTAATGAACTGCCCTAGCGTCTGCCTAAGCCACCGAAATCCCTGTTTTGAAAAAAATATTAGGTTTTTCTCAAAAATGTATTTTTAGGCATGTTTTCTCAACTTTCTTCTTCTGTAGGCTTCGTGCTAGGAGTGTTATCAACACCCTGGCTAGTTTCACGAGGTTGGAACTAACTGCTGCTAAAAGCTAGGGTTTGCCTTGGCCTCCTTCCACTTCAGTATTTGGAGCCTAATCATCCTATATATAACCTTGTGTTGTATTTTATGTATCTTAGGTTTCTTTTGACCTGCTTGGCTTTAGAAGAAGAAGGATGCTGTTTTGCTATTGTTGCCCTGTTAGGTTAACTTTTGCCCTAAAAATTTGGCCAAATTGCTGAAACATGGGGCTTAGAGATGGATTTTTTACTTCAAATATGTGAAACCTTTTTATAAAATAAAAGTGGTTTTTGTATATTGGTTTGTTATTAGAAAACACCTTTCTCAGTTTTTTGGAATTCGTTTTAATTTTCCCGGGATCTGGATTTCAAAAACATGTGTCAAACTGGAAATTCTGAGATCTGAAAATTAGGTCTCAGAGATGGATTTGATTCTCCCAATATGCAACACCTGTAGGAAAAATGAGATGGGTTATTGTTATATGACCTATTAGGAACAAAAACCTCTGATCATTTTGTAAAATGATTCTCCAGTCGCGCATAATCACCGTTTTAAAATGATGCATTTTCATAGGAAAATGCCCCTTTCGGTGGCTTAGAGCGTCCCGAAATTTCAGTCTTAGCTACCAAAATTATGCTTTTGGTGGCTTAGAGACCATTTTGAAACCATGCTTAGCCAAGGAAGCCTATGTTTTGAGATTTTTTTGAGCGGGCCTTTTCCCCAACGCATTTCACTTGCTTTCGGTGGTTAATTCCCTCCTTCAATCACCCGATAAGCTGCCGAAACCAAGGCTTTTTAGTGGCTAATGAGCTGCTGGAAAGATTTCCTAACCCACCAAAAGTCCTTTTCCCAAAATTTCATAAAAAACGCGATCAACAGGATTTTGGTGGTCAATATGGTCCTGTGTTAGAACTGTTAGCTGCCGAAAGGTGAGCTTTTCGTTGGCTAACGAGTTGTTGAAAAACTCGCCTAAGCCACTGAAAGCTAAAATTTCAAATTTTATTAAAAAATAGAACATCAGATATCCCAAGCTTGTTAGTCATCCCAATATTTTTCATAATATGGTCTGAAACCTTCATTAGTGATTAAAAAATAAATGTTTTGAGTGAACTTATTGAAAATTTTATTTAGGAGATAACATAATGCCATACACTTGCATGAATAGCAATACAATTCAAATCCCAAGGAGTTCATTTGAATTGCACACATGAGAGTGGCTTAGCTGTCAGTTAGCCACACTAAACACATAAGTTAACCACTAATCACAATCAATAATCGGCTCTAACTGAATCAGAGTAGTTATGACTGAGTAGAACTCAACTGCATGTCAATCAGTAGGTGAGGGTGCATATCTAACTCAAGTTAGCTCTGATGAAGTGAAAGTAACTGAACTGAGTCACCAGAAGTTGTTGGAGGTGCCTTAGATCACTCTAGTTAACTGGGAATTGAAAAAAATAAACAAAATAATGATGGAGGCACCTTTACAGCTGTAGTTTAACTGAAATTTGGTGGAATAACCATTAGTTAACTGATTTGGGGTGCTTAGGTCATGTATATCAACCCAAATTTGCTCCGTGATTGAAGGAGGAATCTCGTTTAGTCTCCCTAATTGAAGGAGAAGACTTCATTGTCCTCCCTAATTGAAGGAGGATGATCTAGTTGATGTTGATGTCACTAATTCGAACCAATAAATTAGGATTAGTAAATAATTAGGCCAAATTTACCAAATAAAGATGCATGGGTTGGATAATGACTCCAACAAACTACAACCGAGTATGCAAAAGTAGAGCCTACAAATGGTGGCTCAAAGGCCAAAAAGAAAGCTCTAAAACCAAACTGCAACAACGTGTTACAGTAGGTGAGTCTACAACAAAGTGGCCATAAATCCAATAAACAACACTACCTAGAAAAAAAATGATGCACTAAAATATGGGGTAAGAGTGCAAGCAAACTCCTAGATATAAGCTGGAATCCCCTCACAAATCGTATCCTCTACAGGGTGATGAAATCCCAGTAAAAAAATATGAAATGGAAGACCAATAGGCTAAGAGAATCCCACTATTGAGAGGGAACTTGGGTAAAAGAGCCCTAGATATAATGGAAACTAGGATACCTCATTCATTACATGTCTGGAGTGGTTTACTCGCACTTCATCCTATTGGCCCTCGACACTCGGTATACTCTGGCATGTATGATGAGGAATATGAAGGGTTAGCCTTTGGTGCAGAATAGAGTGCATTATTCCACCCTAAATTCCAGAATGCCTTCGTTGTTGCTCATTAGAGGAAGTTTCAACTCAAAATGGGCCTCCTAAGAAAAATAATAAAATAATATTTATTAATTTTGGAGGAAGAAAAGAAAAAAACTACTTTTTTGTTCGTATTTTCAACACATCTCCCTGTGAGTTTACTCAAATTTCAATCGGGAGAGCTTGTTGGATGTGAAATTAAATTCTACATCCAACGACTACACACTCAACATACTTTTGATGGACCCCGCTACCCCAAAAACAAGAAATACCTGAAAAAATGTGATGATGACATC
The DNA here is from genome assembly GCA_001517045.1 of Pseudotsuga menziesii. Classification (NCBI taxonomy): domain Eukaryota; kingdom Viridiplantae; phylum Streptophyta; class Pinopsida; order Pinales; family Pinaceae; genus Pseudotsuga; species Pseudotsuga menziesii. The sequence continues at coordinate 101,463 of LPNX011186457.1, forward strand.
ATCATCACATTTTTTCGGGTATTTCTTGTTTTTGGGGTAGCAGGGTCTGTCAAAAGTATGTCTAGTGGGTACTCGTTGGATGTGGAATTTAATTTCGCATCCAGGGAGCTCTACCGATCGAAATTTGAGTAAACACACAGGGAGATATGTCGAAAATACGAACAAAAAAAGTAGTTTTTTTTATGATACCTATCCCCAAATTTATATTCAAAAATTGTTTAAGACCTATACAGTATTTCAAATTTAAAGCAATTTCATTGGCTAACACACGATGACATGGAATTTGAATCAATGTTAAAAGGCCCATTTTGAGTTGAAATCTCCTCTAATGTACTCCTGATGAGCGAGGGGCCCTCTGACAGAATGGTTGTGACCGTGTCAACAAGTAAAAGAGGATTTTGTTCCCCTAATGGAAAACAACTATGTCTCAAATGTAAGTGACAGAGGGGTGTTGTTTGGATGCCTATCCCCAATGTCATAACTTAGCTAGAAGATTGTTTTGGCCTCAAATGAGGTTACAATGTTGGTTGTATTAAGTTAACTTTTTAGGCTAGCTTGGGGTCATGAACCAATATTTTTTCTTTAAGGCGTGAGATGTGCGCAAGTGATGTGTACAAAACCCAGTGATCTCACGACCAAGAAGAAAAAATTACTGATAAATAATAGTAAATGACAATAAATATCATGCAAAATCACAACTAATTCTTCCAGAAAATAAAGTATACATAGGTAAATGAGATCATAAAGAACTGATTATGTTGTAGGAAACACACAGGGGGTCTCAACTATGAAGTTCGACTCAAGGGGCTCACATACAAGGAAAAGAGGGCCACAAAACAAACCAAGGGGTTTTAATGGATCATATCTGGATAGAAACAGGTTGGGAAGGGGTAGAACACAAACAAGGGGTTTGGAACAAGGATCTCTAACACCGAAAAGGACTGAAAAACTGCAGGTCACACCCGTCGGTGGAACAAGCGCGATCAGGGTCATACTAGATCGTGAAACAGTCACGGTGGGGGCAGAAAAATAGTTGAAAGACTCAGGTCACACAAAATAGGGGTTTATGCGTGACAAGTCGCACAAAATTGGGTCATAGTAGCGACCGGGGTTGTTCTGAGAGCTGGGATAAGCGTGATATGGCTTTCTGGTCCATGTCACACTTATTAGGGAAAAAGGCATAACCTAGGTCACACTTATTGGGAAAAAAGGTGCGACCTGGTCGCATATTTATGTCAAATAAGTTCGATCCATCTGGAACTAGAAAATGTTTTAGAAAAAGGCTGTTGGCTTGGGTCGGGCGGGGGGGGGGGGCAGACACTGAGGCAAGAATGGTTCGGATATTCCACGAGGGGGCCATATCTATGACAGCTGAAGGGCTGAAGGTAGGAAAGGATGAAAAACTAGTAGAAACACCTGCAAAAACAAATATCTCAAAGGATTGACCAAGTGGAGTTTCCAAAATCGTGGTGTGGATTTCTCCCATACTACATGAAAAAGCACCTACCCTAGATCATCAAGATCATAGGGGGAAAGGAATAAATCAGAAAAAATTCCCAACTTCCCTTCATTTATGGGGAAGGAATAATAATGTTTTGGACAATATTTGGTGGAATTTTAGTTATGAAGGTCAAAATGGAGGAAATAATGGTGGGAATATGATGTGTGAATATGGTTTGGACCATGGAGAGATAGGAGAACATTTTTTAGTGTTAACACTATTGATGCAAACCTAGCCAACAAAACCAGTCGACATGGGTTCCCACTCTTTCGACACCCAAACCACCATGATCTCCCTAAGCATCGACCTAGATAGGTTTTACCCTATCTAGAAACACCCGCAGAGTGGATAAAGTCTCACTCGAGATGTTCGAGGGAGAGTTGACGTAACCAAATTTCTGCAAAATAGGAGAGGACAATGTACATCAACTTATCAACTTAGCACAACATTAACAAATATGATCATTCACTTAAGCATTACCAAAACTAATCATTATCATTCTTCAACATATCTCATCATTCACTCATAATTGCAGGAAACATATTGATGCGCAAATAGATCCAACATGATAACATCATTTAAAACAAGGAAACATCTCATCATAGATCCATGTCACAGATTCACATAGAATTCATCATTGAGTCACATAAAATAGTAAAACAGTAAAATAGAAAAGAACATAGTGATTTAGATCAACTTCTGTCTTGTCATATTACTTCTGTGAAAATTCACAACTCTCCAAACAGTTCACAGATCAACAGATCTCAGTTCAGATGCTCAAATATATTCTCCACAAAGATATTTAACACTTTCAATTCAACATTTTCTTATAGGCTTACACCTTTACATTCAAGGTCCACTTAGACAACTTCCTAACTAACTCTTAACTGATTCTACAAAATAATGACCAATATCCACAAAATATGGTCGAAAACTACAAAAGGTGACACAAAATATATAAATATTCTATTCTCCGCCTTGCGTGCCATCTTCCACTTGCACGGTGTCTTTGAGTTTTCATAGCATCTGTGATGTTGCACAACTAACTTATCCCAAACCCATTGCCAACAGACCCCCAACACAATCTTGTGGCTCACCCTCAAGCCATGCTAGCTGGACATGGTGTACCCAATAATCTTGAGCTTGAAATTCTGATACTACTGAGTAATCACCTTGACCTACACTTTGACTTTGTCAGCTATCTCCTGGCTCGCCGTCAGATCATGTGTGACTGGATTCTCGACGATTTTCTCAGCGATCACTTTTTTACCTTCCCGTGCTTCCTGTAGCGCAGAAACCACTTTAAGAGAGAGTTGCACTCCAATATTTTGAAATTTTTCTAGCTGTGTGTTGTGTCATTGTTTCCTTTCTTATGCCTTCACTACCCGTTGTTGTAGCTCCTTTAGATCTGCTGACTTAGTGATCTGAACCATCAAAGGCATCGCTCTCAGCGATGTCTTCAATGTCACCAGTTGCTCTTTTGCTTCCTGTAACTGTGTGGTCAGTTGTGCCAACTGCTCATCCTGCACTACGTTTCCCCAAAACTACATTTTTGCATCTGCCACTTTCTTTTCCGCTTGCTCCATCTCGTTGAGTTGTGTTTCCAAATACTCTATAGCACTCTTCTGCTCCACTTTTTTGTCTGGTGGTGTGGTCAAGTGCACCAAAGCCTCCAAAATGATATTGTCCCGCTTTAACTAGGCAATGACAGCCCCAAGTCATTGTGCTCTAGACATCGCATCCAACTCCACAGTACTCTCCAATACGTGCTGAGAGGAATCCCCAACTGCCTCTTCCAACTTTACTCGACCATCCCAAAGATGTGCCTTCTCAACGACAAGGAAATCTTGTTCCTTTTTCAGCTTCATAATCTCCTCGGCTCTCTTCGCTTTCAATTCCTCTTGTGCTTGCGTTAGCACTTTGATTTCCTATGCTTTCTCTTCTATCAAATTTTCCTTTTCCTGCTCCAATTCCTCAACCTATTTTTGCGCTTTATCCTCTTTCTTCTACAACCACAAGAATCGATTGCTGATTTATTTCTGTCTATCTTCCAACTCTTGGTTAGCGACTCGCTGCATGTGTACCAACATTTATGTGGACAACACATTGATATCTAGTGATATGCACTACAACTGATGATGGGAGGTATTCAAGTCCTCTCTTTCAGGGTCAATCGAAGTTAGGGGAATTTGAACATTCCTAAACCACGGCTCAATGCTGATTGATGCAAAGTACTACACATTCATACCTTCTGGCTCTCTCTTAAAAAAAACATCATCTATTGAATCGAGTTTTTTTCTTGCATCTGTGAATCCCGCCTATGCAGATTTCATCATTTATTTTGCTACCACATCTTTTACATCTGCAACCACCTTGATAAGATGATTCAACTATGCTTCCCTCCCTAGTGCGGTGCTACTACTCACACCCTGCTCCATGCATCTCTTTGTTCTTAACTCGTTGAACATACATTCAACTTTTGGGTCCGTAGGTGTCTTCGTCGATTCTTGGTCTGGATTTTGATCACTCTGTTGGTTGTCCTTATGCATGGGATCTATAGGTGTGTTAGCTAGGTGTCCCATCGATAGTTCTTCCAAACTAATTGGTTCCCTCGATTATGTAGGCCAATCATTAACCATCATCTCCAACTCTGCGTCAGACAATTTGTAAGGCGTTGGCAACCATTGCTTGTCTGGGTCACATCTCACTGATACGTGAATGGTGTGTGGTCCAATTGAGTACCACCTTCCTTGCAGTATCTTGAGCTCCATAGTGTCCACCAACAACCCCCACATGGGCCTCTGCCAAAATATTCCCTTGTTCAAGTGGTAGGACACATCGTCGCAACATCTCATTTGGTCCTAGTTTATATAGTTATCCAACAATCAACTGGAAATTTGAGGCCTTAACCACCAACTGCTTCTTCTGACTTGTATTCAGGTCCTTCAGTCCAGTTCCTATCGCCAAAAACTAAATTATTTAATCATAATAATCATCAACCACGTCGAATCTGAACAAATGCACATCTGCCAATCCGTCTTCAATGTTTCTTGGCTCTTCGCCTATCTCAATTCGGGATAAATGATCAAGGCCAAAATTCAAGCGACCCAAATTCACAATTATCTTAAAATCAAACTCTTGAAAGAGAAGTATCCAGTGGCATATCTCCCCCCCCCAACATAGGCTTATTGCCTAGGTACTTAAAAGAATAATGGTCTGTAAACATCTTGAAATAACCGCCCAATAGGTAATTCCTAAACTTTTGTAGCGCATACACCATCGCCATACCTTCCCTTTCTGTGGATGTATAGTTTTTCTCTGTAGATGACAACTTTCAACTAGCAAAAGCACTGTGGTGATCTAGATCTCCTTCTCTTGGTTGGGCGAGTACCACTCCTAGCACAATAGATGATGCACCCACATGGACATGGAACTCCTTGTTACAATCAGGGAAAACCAGTATCAACATGGAAGCCATCTTGGATTTTAGTGTGTCGAAACTTCCTTGACACTCTTGAGTCCATACGAATGATGCATATTTATTCAACAATTTCTCCATGGGAGCTATGATCTCAACATACCCTCGTATGAACTTGCAATAATACCATGTGTGCCCCAATGTTGCTCTAAGAATCTTCACATTTGTAGGTGCCGGCAAGCTCAAGATCAGCACAATATTTGCAGATTCAACCAACATTCCTTGTTTGGAAATGATGTGACCTAACATCATCCCAAAAGGTGTGCAAAAAATACACTTCTTTGAGTTCAGTGTGATCTGATGTTGTCGACATCTATCCATCATCAGTCGTAGGTTTTCCATATGGTCTCTAATCAATCCATATACTGTCCAATAATCCATATAAACTTGCAAAAACTTATGAATAAAATATTTGAATGCGGAGACAACAACTCAGGAAAATATCACAGGCGCATTCTTCAACCCAAAAGGCTTCACATTGTACTGAAAACAACCCGATTCGGTGACAAATGTTGTTTTGTGTTGATCCTCTTTTGCGATCTTGATCTGGTGATAGCCAGAAAACCCATCTGTGAGTGAATACATCTCTTGACTTCCTACCCCTTCCATAAATTCATCAGTGAATGGTGTCAAAAATGGATCATGCATACACACATCATTCAATTTTCTCAGGCTGACATAGATCCAAAACTCACCCGTCTTTTTGTCTTGGACTACCATCGGACTGATCCATTCTGATTCTTCGACGGGCTTAATTATTCCAGCATCGAGCATCCTATCAAGTTCAACTTTTACTCTTTCCTTGTATCATGGTTTCAAACGATATGTCCACTACCTTACTGGTTTCGCATCTAGCTTCAATAGGATCTTCATCTCTCCTAGATATCCCAGTATCCCTTTCAACTCAGAAAAGTTCGTAGGGAACAAATATTGGAATTCATGCAACAAGTATGCAATTTTTTCCATCGTTTCTTCATCCAAGTAGTCCCCTAAATTTGCAAACTTTGGGTTCTCCTCAGTACCAATGTTGACCTTTCTTAACTTCAATGAATGATTCATTGGATCCGTCGGTACGTCCGGTGCTGCGACATCCTGAATCCCTTCTATTTATGGAATATTGATATTCTAGAGATCATCATCATCTAGCTCTCTTGACACATTATAATATTCCATCATCGACTGCATGTGACAATGCGCATGCAGATCCAATGGATATGCGACTGTCACCACCTTTAGAACAACATCACATTATGAACATATAGATTTGCATCCGTGAAACTAAATATGTGTTGAGGCCTAGAAATTCGTAGGAAACAACAGCAAAGGATTCTCCCCAGTCAACGTTCCCAACTAGCCCGTGACTGTTTGGTGTAGGGAATCCGTCTGGCTTGCGGTCCGGCTACCGTAGGTCAAGTAACAAAACTAAAAGGTTTTACTGGTTGCGGCCCGGTCCACTGTATATATTTTTGTATTTTTGACTTAAGGTATGATATGCACGTGCCTAATTAACCATGCAGGGTGATAAAGGATGCAAGGAGTATTCACAATGTGATGCGTCGGTTCTTACCTCTCATCTTAAAATCCCAAGCATCTAAATCACATATATTGCAAGAAAGTAAATACTAACTAAGCTATCTCTAGAGAGCTGGATATTAATTTCATAAGTAATGCATTACTATCCATGTGTTTTGGCAAATCACAGATAGTTGTTCTTATAACCAAACATATAAACACGAATGAAAGTATACATGATAAGATAGCTCATCACCAGTTAAAAATCCCATTACTCACAGTGGAAAACATCATAAAGTATACTAAAGAACATTCAGACAAGAACATAGGTTCAGGAAGTTAGAATGCTCTCACAGTTAATGAAACACAGTTGAAAAAAAAATAGTTCCCATTCAACATCGCTCATTTAATCACATCGATACATTCCACATAGCACTTTCTCCAACAGGCAAAATTTGCAATTTTTGGTTGTAAAACGAAATAGTTCCTCTTACAAGCAATAGTGTACAAGTTTCCTCTAGGGAAAAAGCCCCTATCAGTTCTAACTTTCAAATATTTAAACTAAAATAGTAGAACGCTTGGGGCTGCCCCCCCCCCCCAACGTGTGACCTTTCGGTTCCTCAAACGTTTCTTTTCCCTCTTTTTTTTTTTTTAATCTTTTCTGTGCGCACTCATGATTTGCTAAGTAACTGACAAACCTTTCAGGTCTGTGCCTTTGTTGCTATTGATTTTGCTTTCTACTTTGCTTGCCCTCCTTGTGATCCTGTCATCTTTGGTTCGACCTTTGCCGAAATAGCCCAGCTCCCTTCTGCCACCTATCTCCCAGCTGTACCTTCGCGCCGTGGTCGTCTGAACAGTCTCTTGAATCTTCCTCCAACTAAACGACGTCTATCATTCATTGGGACTGTATTTTCAATAAAATCAAACTACGTTAAGTTATATTAACCAAAACGGCTAAGCAGCAGGAAAGGCAATGTACTGCATTATTGTTATTAGAGATTAACAAGCGCCGACACCACTATCTTGCTCACCAATGGGTTCGAAAAAATCACCAACGACGAAAATGAAAAACTCATCGGTGGCGTAGAACGCTAACATCGGCGGGGTAGATTCATTCATAGCTGCATAAGCGGATTTTAACAGGTGACGGGCACTGCGAAACCATCTAAGCCTATCGGAGTCAAAAAAGATATGACCTAAAATGTGGGCGGGAAAGCTCCCAGTTGAAAGTCAGAAAAACATTGACATCGAAAGAAAAGTGCTTTGCATAGCCGCAACGGTAGAAGAGAAAAGACTACGAACATGTGATTAAAATACCAACATGCATCGGTGGGTGGATCGCTTTACATTTCGGGTGCTTAGATGCTTTGGGAGCCGCAACAGCAGAAGACGAACAAACAACAGGCTCCGATCAAATAAAAAATGCTAAGTGTTTGAAAACTCAAAAAATGAGCAACGGTTAAAACTATTTCACCTCCGAGATAGAAGTTCTATAGAGAACAAATGGTTTGATTCATCTTCGAGTAGCAAATAAAACTCAAAATCTGCGACCCACAACAATTTTCAAACACAGGCAACTTCTGAAAACAGGACGAGAGTCAATCTTCAAAATCATCCAAAATTAAAGCATGGCCAAAAAAATTTCACGGATCCAAACTATTCAAAACAACACTAAATCATGAGGAGGGGACCAAAATTTGAAAAATTTGGGGAAAACAGTTGCAGCTGCAACAATTGGCGATTATATGGTGAACCTAGATCTCTGGACGATTATTCCTTGAGTGACAGACTGTTTAACAACACACGAACCTATTGAATTCTTCCAGCTATCTAGATTTCTCAAATGGCAAATGTATGTTCTTTTTATCATTGATGATAGTCCGATTTGGGAGAGTGGAAACCAGGATTCCCAAGTCAAGATAACTCTTTTGAGGCTTAAATATGAATTTCATTGTTAGTTTTGTCTTCAGGTAGCTTCCAGCTTGGACACCATAGGATTGTAGCACATGGTAAACATAAATATTCATTTTTTCCTCATTCCCATGCCGTTTTAGCACTTTTCGTGCTTTTGGACTTTTGTCCTTTTCATATGAGTCCTCCTGCCTGCCTTTCTTTCTGAATTTTAATTCAGGCTCCTCTATCCCAAGTGTCCTTTTGTGTGAGAGGCATATTCATGTTTCAGCTCATGGATGGAGATGAAATTTCGGCGATTTAGTACTTATATGGTTTAGCATTTGTTTTGATATATAATTCTTTGATAGGAGTTTTGACTCTTATCTACCTTTTGGCCTTCATTTCTTGGCATGGGATCATTTGTATATAATATACTGTTTACCATACTTCTTTCCATGGGCCCTTGGCTGTCACCCCCTAGGAAATTTTAAATGTGACATGGATGAAGCCTCAAAATAGTATTCCAGACCCTTTGATTCTGGTTTATTTCCCAGGGGTTAAGCAGGACTTCAATGCATACATAGCTATTTGAGAAAACTGCTAAACCGGAAGAAGTTCTTTTAGATAAACAGCAATACACAGTCTTATACCCAAGAACTTTAATCATTCCAAAATTTTGATGTTCTCCATGCAACCGTGGGTTTGCCTCCTTTATTGAAATCAGTAGAAATTTAAACTAAAACAAAACTAAACTTCATGACTAAAAAATATGACCAAGCTAGATTATTTATATACAAGATAGAAGAACACAAACAAAGCTTAGGAAAAATAAGGCTTGAGAACTAAGCCATTTATTGGTAAGTTCTCTTCCCACCCTTGTATATCTTGCAACTTATAAGTGGAAGGGCCAAGCTTTGCCGCAATCTGGAAAGGACCTACCCACAACTGCTGGAATTTTGTGTGTTTTCCTTTCTCATCATGGGGGTGGTCCCACTTGAGAACCAAATCTCCCACTTCAAAGTCTTTTGTTCTTGCCTTGTGTTTGTCGAACCATCTCTTTATTACCTCTTTTTGTTGCTTAAAGCACTCTCTGGCCTTAGATCGAGCTTCTTTTGCTTTCAAAATATTATATATCCTCATTTACAAGACTTCATTCTCCGACCCTCTAGACTCTTGAGCTATTATGGAAGAGGGTAGCATGATATTGGGGGAAAGAATGGCTTCTTTACCATACACAAGGGTATACGGCGACACTCCTATCGAAGACTTGGGGGTGACTCTATCATCCCAAAGGGCGTTTGGTAGCGCTGAGTGCCAACTCCTCTGTTTTCTATCACAGTATTCTTTAAAATTCTAATCAGATATTTGTTAGTAGATTAAGCCAGGCCATTTCCTTGTGGATAGTAATTAGCAGAATAATGCAACTTTATTCCTTTCTCATGAGCAAAAGCAGTTATTTTAATCGATGAAAAGTAAGTAGCATTATCAAAGACTAAAGAAACTGGAACTCAAAACCTGGTCATAATATGGTCCTGCAGGAAGCTGATGACCGCGTCCTCATTTATTTTGTGCAGCGGGATGGCTTCGACCCAACGAGTGAAGTAATAGGTTGCGGTCAGAATGTACTTGTGTTTTAGGGAAGATTTTGGCTTTATCTCCCCAATAATATCCAACCCCCATTGCTCAAATGGCTCCGTGATCATCACAGGCTTCAGTGGTGCGGCCGCTTTAGATTGTCTCCCACCACACCTTTGACAAATGTCACATTTCCTGACATGGGCGTGTGCATCTTTGAAAAGCTTGGGCCAATAGTAACCGGCTCTGAGAATTTTGCGTGCTGTAGTATCTTCTGAAAAATGTCCCCCAGTAGGCCTGTCATGCAAATCTGTCATTACTTTTGTCGCATCTTCTTTCTCTAAGCATCTAAGAAGAACTCCGTCATGATTTTTCCTGAATAATATTCCTTCAACAATTTGATAGGAGGCTGATTTGAGACGTAGCGCTCTTCTTTGCTTAGAATTCCAATGTTCTGGAAACAATCCTGCCTGAAGGTAATGCACGAGGTCTGTATACCAAGACTCGGGGGCTGTGAACAGAGGACATACATCCATCAAATGTAACTCAGCTTCGTCTTCCTAGGCATGTCCTTCATTGTTTCCATTTTCAGTCATTAGTTTGCACAACCCTTGCCCTTTAACTATAGAAGCTGGCTTGAATTCGAGGTCATACTCTTGAAGAGCTGTTACCCAATTGCCCCTTCTTTCTCCTAACTCCTTCTGTATAAAGAAGGACCTCAAAGCTGGGTATGGGACGATCACCTTGGTTCGATTTTTTAATATGCAAGGCCTAAATTGTTTCACTACTTTGAATACTGCATAAGCTTGTTTATCAATAGCTGGGTAATTTAATTCGGCCCCTTGTAGACCAGCGCTCATGAAAGATATTGGGAATTCATCCCCCTCATCTTCCTTTTGAGTAAGCACAACTGCTAGCAAATCATTGGATGCAAAAGTATACAGAATAAAATATTTATCGAAATCTGGGATTTTTAGGGAGGGTGCATGTGCAACAACAGTTTTAATTTTGCTGAATGCGTTCTTCTCAATCTCAATCCATTTGAATTGTGCACTTTGCTTCACCATTTGCTCCAGAGGTTTGACAATCTGAGCGAAATCTGGCACAAATCTTCGTACGAAGTTTATTTTTCCCATAAATGATTGCATCCCCTTTCTATTATGGGGAAAGGGGATCTGTTCAATGGCCTTGATCCTTTCTGGATCTATAGAGATTCCCTTCTTTGAAACTACGTGACCCAACAACTTACCCTCTGTAACAGTGAACACACACTTCTTGGGATTGAGTGAGATGCCATATTTCTGACAGCGTTCAAAAATATGCCTTAGATGAAACGTGTGTTCTTCTCTTCTCTTTGAGAATATCGTAATATCATCAAGGTATATTACAACACTACGGCCAATCAAACCATGGAAAGCTATGTCCATAGCCCTCTGGAATGTAGCTCCAACGTTTATAAGCCCAAAGGGCATTCTTCGGTAAGCGAAATTTCCCCATCTGGTCCTGAATGTTGTCTTCAATCTATCTTCTTCGGCTACTAATACTTGATTGTAGCCTGAGAATCCGTCTAATAAAAAAAATAGTTCAGAACCTGAGACCATTTGGAGTAGTTGCTCCATGGGTGGAACAAGATAATTATCTTTGTCTGAAGCGCGGTTTAAATTCCTGAAATCCACACATAGCCTAATTTCTCCAGATTTTTTCCTCACCGGTACCAGATTTGAGACCCATTCAGAGTGTCTGACCTTAAAAATGATCCTAGCATCCAATAATTTCTTAACTTCACTCTAGATCAGAGGTTCCAATTTGGGGTGCATTGTCCTTAAAGGTTGTTGATAAGGTTTGACGCCAGATTTGATGGGGATAACATGCTGGATGATGCTGGTGTCATATGTCTTCAAATCTTTGTATGTATAGGCAAAAAAATCTTTATATTGATTAAAAATACTGATGAAATTATCTCTTTCTGCTGGTGAACAACATTTGCCAAGATTCACATATTTAGGATTTGTCTCAGTCCCTAAATTTATCAACTCGAACTGTAAGGATGAGCTGTGATTCTTCACGTTTGCTGGTCTTCTAAATTTTTCATTTAGATCGAACATTCTTTCTAAGTTTCTAACTCCTTTAGAGATGAAATTATCATACTTCATCTCGTCCTGATGTTCTTCATCATCTATAATCGCCCCTTTAAATACCTCGTCATTTGTTAAGCATTCTATAATCTGCTGATCATCGTCAAACACTCGTAAGTTGGTAATTATATCAGGGACCGAGGGCCTGAAAAGCAGTTCAATGGAGCATCGATTATTAGTAGGCACAAGCCTAACAGCTGATGTGGCCAACAAGTCAGTTGCTGCATTTTTAAGTCTTGGAATTGATGTAATATTAAATGCACTAAAACATTTGAGCAGATCCCATACCTCATTTTGATAAGCTTTTAAGTGAGGAGAAACACAATGTATTTGATTCCGAATCTGTTTTACAATTATTTCAGAATCTCCAAAAACTTTCAGATTACTTACCTTTAATTCGATTGCTTTCCTTAAGCCTTGCACCAGCGCTTCATACTCAACCGTGTTATTTGTACATTCAAACTCTAATCTACATGAAAGAAAATGTTTATTCTTCTTGGGGTCGATCAGGACACAGCCAGCCCCTGACCCTTCTAACGTCTTAGAGCCATCAAAAAACAATGTCCAGAAATCGCTAACTATTGCATGAGAATCTACTTCTACCGCTAAGTTTACTATTTTACAATCGATTTCATCAGCCTGTGAAAATCGAAGGAGACCAGGTTGGGCGTCTGACGTGTTGTTGGCTTCTTTTGCTTGGTAATTTCCTGGTTCCAATTCAATAAAGTAATTTCCCAACACAAAATCCACTAGTTTGTTCTTTTCCTCAAGTTGAGTAATGTTGTATTTCATGTGAGGTTCCCTCAAAATTTTGATTTGATTCGGGCTTCCTTTATACGGCAGCCACAGATGTGACCAATTCGAGGCAAAATATCCATTTATTTTGGCTGACCAGTCTCTGCTCAGAACAAGACCATAAGCGTCTAGTATGGTGGCCACCACGATATCAATAACTTGGCATACTTTATCATTTGAAGACAGGCGGACTAGGACATCCCCCATTTCCCCAATTACTTTCACATTCGTCCTATCCAGCTGAACAACCCTCCAAGTGGATGGCTTAGGCTTCCCATTTATCCTTTTACAGACTGATATTGGCATGACATTAACTGACGCCCCTGAGTCTACCAGGAAATTATGTACGTTGTGATCAAAAATTTCAAAAGTGAGGAGGAAAGGTGGATTCTTGTTCTTAGACTTACCTCCAATGCTGGTTTCTCCGATTTCTTCTTCTTCCTTGGGTTGATTGTCAGTGGGAATCCTCTCATCTGATGCTTCAAGCGCTTTCAATAGTCTTTCTTTCTGCTGCGGCACTTCACACATTTCAAATAGTGAGATATTCACCTTTACCTTCTTTATATCTTCCACGATGTCATAATCCATCTGCGGTTCGGTGGGATACGGCTTATCAAAATTCATTTTTTCTTCATTGGGCTTGGCAAACATATCATTATGCCTAGGATCTTGGCTGGTAATGGTGAATTTGGGAATTTTATCAGCTGAGGAATTATTTTGAAATTTCTTAACATTTTTCTGAAGCCTTTTAATCTTTGGGAGCATGAGACTGTTTTCTTTAGCCGACCCTTGGCTCCTTGTTGTTACATTTGTTTCCATGACATCTTCGTATCCCCAATTTCTCTCTTCCTCAGCATCGAATAACGAAACAGAGTTCCACAGAACCATGGTCTCATCTTCTTGTTCTTTCGTTGATGTGTTACTGTATTTTCTTTCTTCGTCTCCATCTTCTGTCAATTTAGAATCCAACAGCTGATTCATGACTAACGTCATTGAGTTTATCCATTGAGGACAATTCTTTTCATAATGGGGCTGCTGGTGGAAAGTGCAAAAATTGTCCATTCCTACCTCGGTTAAATTCATGGATGATGAATTTTGCGGAGGAGGTTGGGATTGATTTTTATCCTCCCTTTTCTTGTGATAGGGCTTGTAGAACTTTTGAGCTTCCTTGAGTCTTTTTCCAAGTCCATGATTCTTTTAGAAAGCTTCTGCATCATTTTTGCCATACTTTCAAAATCTGGTGATTGCTCTTCCTTAGGTTTATTAAACAACAAGGCTTTCCTTCCCACATTTTTCTCTCTTGATCGTTCGGGGTAATCTTTGATACTTTCCCTTTCAGCCTCTACTATTTCCGCCTCCTCATAGGTCTCCACTAGAGTAGGCTTGGCCTTTATTTTTGCAAACATGGCCAACTCAGGTCCTAAAGCTGAGGTATAATATTCAATTAGGACTTTATCTGAAGGTCTGTCAGCTTCATAAAAATTATTGAGGTACGCTGCAAATCTTTGAGTGAAGCTGTGCACCTTCTCCTTTATCTCTTTATTTAAGGTGCATAGTCCTTTCATGAGGGCTGCATGAGTCTTTTGGGTTGCATACTTACTTCTAAAGATCCTCTCGAAGGTATCCCAATCAGGGATAGATTTTGCAGGCAAACCAAAGTACCATGATGCTGCAGCTCCTTTGAGGGTGTGCAGGAATAGTCTGCAAACTACATCTTCATACTGCCCATCCCTTAATCCTTATATTTCCATATAGAAACTTTGCAAGTGGTCGTCTACTAGTATATTCTCACTTGGGTCGAACTTGGGCAGCATCTTTTCAAAGGATTGAGGTAAGTCATGCAATGGAGGTGTTAGGTTTAAAGGGGATCTGGCTCTCCAGGCAGGTGGTGGATTCGGTGGGTTGGGTGGTTGATTTGCGTTTACAACTACCATGAGTCTGGGTGGAGAGTGAGAAGGTGAGAAAACATGAGTATGAATAGGAGAACTATGAGAGGTATCGGGGCCTTCTTGATTCAAAGGCAGTACAACTTCCTGTAAGGCTGTTTCTACAAGTTCTTCCCAATCCCCAACCAACACTGAGTCTTCCAATATAGGACGATCTTTCCTTTTATATTCTCTTCCGGGAAATTCAGGGATGATCAACAATCCTCTAATCTTCTTCACATATTCCCTAGTATGTATTCTTAGATTATTAACAACTTCGTTGTCGACAGAATACAAATGTTCTCTACCCCCTTCTTCCGGAGTTGGATTATGAAACACACTACTTTCTGAACTGTTACCAGTGGAATGGTCTCGGGAAAACGGGTTTCCTCGGCCAGCCATGCACTGGAGGCCCTCCTTCTAGTGCCAGAAAATGTTGAGGCCTGGAAATTCGTAGGCAACAACAGCAAGGGATTCTCCCCAGTCAACGTTCCCAACTAGCCTGTGACTGTTTGGTGTAGGGAATCCGTCCGGTTTACGGTCTGGCTACCGTAGGTCAAGTAACAAAAATAAAAGGTTTTACTGGTTGCGGCCCGGTCCACCGTATATATTTTTGTATTTTTGACTTAAGGTATGATATGCACGTGCCTAATTAACCATGCAGGGTGATAAAGGATGCAAGGAGTATTCACAATGTGATGTGCAGGTTCTTACCTCTCATCTTAAAATCCCAAGCATCTAAATCACATATATTGCAAGAAATTAAATACTAACTAAGCTATCTCTAGAGAGCTGGATATTAATTTCATGAGTAATGCATTACTGTCCATGTGTTTTGGAAAATCACAGATAACTGTTCTTATAACCAAACATATAAACACGAATGAAAGTATACATGATAAGATAGCTCCTCACCAGTTAAAAATCCCATTACTCACAGTGGAAAACATCATAAAGTATACTAAAGAACATTCAGACAAGAACATAGGTTCAAGAAGTTAGAATGCTCTCACAGTTAATGAAACACAGTTGAAAACGAAATATTTCCCATTCAACATCGCTCATTTAATCACATCGATACATTCCACATAGCACTTTCTCCAACAGGAAAAATTTGCAATTTCTGGTTGTAAAACGAAATAATTCCTCTTACAAGCAATATTGTACATATTTTCACCAGGGAAAAAGCTCCTATAAGTTCTAACTTTCAAATATTTAAACTAAAATAGTAGACTGCTTGGGGCTGCCCCCCCCCCCCCAACGTGTGACCTTTTGGTTCCTCAAACGTTTCATATCCCTCTTTTTTTTTTTATCTTTTCTGTGCGCACTCATGATCTGCTAAGTAACTGATAGACCTTTCAGGTCTGCGCCTTTGTTGCTATTGATTTTGCTTTCTACTTTGCTTGCACTCCTTGCAATCCTGTCGTCTTTGGTTCGACCTTTGCCGAAATGGCCCAGCTCCCTTCTGCCACCTATCTCCTAGATGTACCTTCGCACCTCGGTTGTCTGAACAGTCTCTTGAATCTTCCTGCAACTAAACGATGTCTATCATTAATTGGGACTGTATTTTCAATAAAATCAAACTACGTTAAGTTATATTAACCAAAACAGCTAAGCAGTAAGAAAGGCCATGTACTGCATTATTGTTATTAGAGATTAACAAGCACCGACACCACTATCTCGCTCACCTATGGGTTCGGAAAAATCACCAACGATGAAAACGAAAAAACTCATCGGTGGCTTAGAATGCTAACATCAGCAGGGTAGATTCATTCACATTCGCATAAGTGGGTTTTAACAGGTGACGGGCACTACAAAACCATCTAAGCCTATCGGAGTCAGAAAAGATATGACCTAAAATGTGGGCGGGAAAGCTCCCAGTCGAAAGTCAGAAAGACATCGACATTGGAAGAAAAGTGCTTTGCACAGCCGCAATGGCGGAAGAGAAAAGACTACGAACATGCGATTAAAAGACCGACACACATCGGTGGGTGGAGTGCTTTACATTTCGGGTGCTTAGCTACTTTGGGATCCGCAACGATGGAAGACGAACAGACAATAGCCTCTGATTAAATAAAAAATGCTAAGTGTTTGAAAACTCAAAAATTTAGCAACGGTTAAAACTGTTTCACCTCCGCGACAACGGTTCTACAGAGAACAAATGGTCCAATTCATCTTCGAGTAGCAAATAAAACTCAAAATCTGTGACCCACAACAATTTTCAAACACAAGCAACTTCTGAAAATAGGACGAGAGTCAATCTTCAAAATCATCCAAAATTAAAGCACGACCAAAAAAAGTTCATGGATCCAAACAATTCAAAACAACACTAAATCATGAGGAGGGGACCAAAATTTGAAAAATTTGGGGAAAACAGTTGCAGTTGCAACAAGATGTGAGTAAAGAAAAATGTCAATTCCTCCCAAGTATTGATCTCTTTTCACAACTCAGCTGATACATACCAATATTGCAGCATTTCATCCAATGTGTGGACAAAGGCATGGACCCATTCATCCTTTGGTCACAATTCCCACAAGGTCTGAAACTCATTCAGATGATCACCAATATTATTCCCCCCATCATACCTTCTAGCATGCTACACTTCTGCATCTCTAAAGCGAACTGTCATCAGCCTCTGACACTGTGACTATCCAGTGATCAACTTATTATGGGTCGCCCACAAGCATTCTGGGGTAGCATTCAACACTTCCTCCAAAGCCAGCAACCACTGTAGTTCTAACACCTTATCTTTGAATTCAGCAAGAAACTCAGATAACTCAGGAAGTCCTTCATAAATTGTAAACTTAATGTTCTCATTTGTGACATGACATAGTGACTACGTAATCAAGCCGCACTTTCATAACAACACTTCATGCAAATGGTTATGCCAGTTCTCTAAAGCATCATCAGAGTTAGAAGATGCAGAGATAGCGCTGCGCCAACCAAGTTCCCCATTAGCGGTTGGATGGGCATAATATTTTGAAATGTTATATGCATGATCCCATCCTCTAGAAACTTCATCTTTTACTGGCTCAATATACCTACTCCCTTCATTTGGATCCATCGGAGAAATGACTCTAATGTCTTGATTCTCAAATGTCATCACGTGCTTCTTAAAATTGATCACTGCCATACTGTCATTGGCCCATTTGATCCCCAGCAATGTGGGATAGGAGCCTCCACCATTAACAACTTCAATCATGTCAAAATCGGCATAGGTCTTCATGCCTTCAACTTCCACAACAAGGTGCAGAACTCTCCCAATCGATGTTACTCTGACCTGGTTAGTCAGTCACAATTGTACAAGAGACCAACTCAGCATTGGGATCCACATATTTTTCCATGTCTGTATTGTTAGAATATTAACATCTGAGCTGAGATCCAGGACAACTGAGTCAACCTCATAATCCCCAATCTGTATGTTCATGTGCATTTCTTTCTCTGTCTTTTTCTTATGCAAAGAATTCACCGCGAAATCCTTCCGTCCCTTAGTCGGTCGATGCAATAGATTATCAATCTCAAAAAGAGTGTCAAGATATATTTCCATTGATAAGCAACTCTCAAAGAAGTATTGCAAGGTACCATGCTGTCGCAATGGTTCTGCCTCCAAAGTGGAATCAAAATCAATAGGCATTTCATAAACAAGTACCTTACCCAATTTTCTGCGCATCTTGTCCCAGGATTCAAAGAATGTGTCTTTCTCTGTGTTGACATAAAATTGAACTTTATTCTTTCTAGATAACCAAACTTGTGGAATCAGACTATCTTCTCCAGTTTTTGCACCTCCACAAGTGACGACAGCGACATCAACATCCTGCATTCTGGGCTCCATTGAGATTTTCACAACTGTCAGTCCTTGATTCTGGTTCAGTGGTGGATTCACAAGTTTATTCACATTTTGATTTGTATTTTGGTTCAGAATTGGAATTTGGTTATGAACTAGAATTTGGTTCTGATTCTGCAACAGGTTCTGGTTATGTACTTGATTCTAGTTCTGCAATTGATTCTAATTTTGCAACTGCAGAACATTTTCATCCTTCCACCTCGCAATCAGTTGTGGAGAGTTCTCAATAATGTGATCAATCACGGTACAATATGTACATGTACACTGCAATTATGGGAAATCTCTCTGATAATGCACTAGTACATCGCAATTATAACATTGGGCAAGTCTGTGACCTCATCCGCCTCCTCGACCAAAGCCTCCTCCTCCTCCTCGGAATCCTCCATGGAATCCTCCTTGTTCCTAGTACTGTGGTTATTCAAATTGTTGCTATGGGGGATTTGGCTATTTCTGGACATACTACGCTGACTGCACGTACTATGGTTGCTGCAAAGCCATCTGCATCTAATTATACTGTGGCTTTGGTGCAAACTGCTGTTGTAGTTGCTGCGGTACAAACTACATTTGCGGTTGCTGTTGTGGTACAAATTGAGGTTGAGTTAGTGTTGCACCACCTACGGCTACAACTATTGTACCAGTTGATGATCCTCTCCCTTCACATAGTACGATTCATATGTTCTTTCCTGGAGTAAGTCATATGCGTGAAAATCTTTATCTTCATGCATGATAGATCAAAAAAATGTGTAGTATAGGTTCGTCATAATTGTTACCATGTCTTCATGTAGCCACATTCCTCATGTAAATTCCCATATACTTGAAAAATGCAGCACCATGGTACACTACCACAACTTAACGGGTTCGGCACCCCTGAAAACAGGTAGTTTCAAAAATCTGGGCAAGTATCCTTGGTATTTCCATCTATGCAACATCAAGTGCACCATATATCCTCACGTTGTTCCTTTCCCTTCTTAATTTCTTGCAATTGAAGTGTCTAGTTCGCCAGTGTGGAAATTGAACCCAGTGTTAGAACAATTACACTCACATCAATTGTCAATTACACATGCAAAATTACTCACAAAAGAGACTGAATATGGAGCTGAACACTAATCTGTATTGAATAAGTATACAATAGCCAACCCTGTGAAGTCATGGGATGCCATAATAAATAATTACATGAGGGATTTGAATGCATGAAGATTCCCTTCGAATCTAGTCAAAAGTAGGCTTACTAAATCTAAGCAAATCCCCCATAGGTGCATAAAGCAGTTTCCAAAACTGTCTAGGAGCTCACGAATTGGAAAAATAAATTAGGAAAGATAATAGTGGATGGAAGGACAACTCATACATGCTTTTCATAGGAGAAAAGAGTGGAGTATGTGGAGGACAAAAAACAAGTTAACTTCACCTAGTCAAGCTTTCCCATTTTCCTTAAAACACTGAAAAAGCAGGCAATAAAGCAAAAAAAGAAGACATGCGCTAGGGAGGCCAGGAATAAAGTAGATTTGATTCTAGGAGGTTTTCCAAGCACTCCATGACTCAAAATTATCAATTTGGACCACTATGGATGTGTAGATGACAACTTGCATAAGGTGGAATATGGAAACTAGGCAAATATGACAAAAATGGATTAATTAATGTCTAAGGTAGCTAACTATGGGTTGATTATTCTAACACCCCCCCTTAAGCATGACTTATGAGTAAAATATCAGAAAATTATAGGGCCTAGCAACAAGGCTTAGTCACCCTTTACATACTGCATGTCCATTTAACCAAGGAAAGAGGCAAAAACCCAGTGGGAAAATCCTCCCTTAAACATGGACTGTAAAACAAAATTTGGAAATCTTGTCATCACTCATGATTCACAGCAAGATCAGAAATCCCCAACAGTTATTTGAGATTGCTGAATGTCTTCTCACAAAATTATTTGGTGAAGATATCAGCTACTTGTTCTGAAGATGAACAGAAGAGTAGGTGAATGGTGCCATCATGCACAAGCTGTCTGATGTAGTGCATATGGATCTCAATGTGTTTGGTTCTCTGCTTCTGAACTAGATCATTGCAGATTCAAATGGTACTCTGATTATCACAGTAGATAGTATTTGAGTATTCTGATTTGAAGCCACACTCTCCAAGTAACCCCTGCAACCATAAACATTGAATTGCTGTATTTACAACTCCTCTGTACTCTGCTTCTGTAGATGAGAGTGCAATGGCACTATGTTTCTTGCTTTACCAGCTGATTGGCCCTTCTGCAAGCATGAACACATATCCCGATGTTGACTTTTGATCTGTGATGTCACCTTCCCAATCACTATCAATAAACCCAATCAAATCAAGATCAGATTTTGCTTTATAGAAGATCCCATGAGTCCTTGTTCCCTGAACAAAGTTAAGGATCCTTTTGGCTGCTTTCCAATGGATATCATGAGGCTAATACATGTATCTAGAAGCCACACTTACTGCATAATAAATGTCAGGTCTAGTATGTGTAAGATACAACAAACATCCAATCAATTTCCTATACAGTGTATTGTTTACCATAGGTGAAGAATCAGCTTCTTCAAGCTTCACT
>LPNX011186457.1:125598-136509 GCA_001517045.1 Pseudotsuga menziesii
ATTCAGGGCCAAGATTCGAGAGTATGGCCAAGACTAGTTGATCATCGTTCTTTTCGATCCCACATTGTTTTAGCTACAAAACAAGTGCTTTGAACTTGGAAAAATAGAGTTGCAGGGATTCAAATCTATTGGGACTCAGGGAGATCAATTCATTTTCAATTTGATGTCCCCTCATCTCATTTGTCTTTCCAAAAATATCAACAAGCTTCTCCCATACTTCATTCGGTGATGTCAATCCATCAAGATGCAAAAGGAGGTCTTTGGATATACTCAGACACAGGAGACCATAGGCCTCATCCCTCCTGTTGTGCCATTTTATCTTCTCTGCAGCTGCATTGGGATCTGTTTCTATTGCCATAGTCACTCTATAAAGGCCTTACACTCTCAACAGTATCTCCATCTCTTCTTTCCATTCAAATAAATTAAATGGAGTTAAGATGATCTTCTGAGATTGATCCATAGCTCAGAAATTGTCCCGTCAGTCAGCAGAATGCTCCCAGTCAATGATGTCGAACCTGCAAAACAAATTGGAAGGATAGAAATCAATATACAAAGGCTCTAATACTATGTGGAAATTGAACCCAGTGTTAGAACAATTACACCCACATCAATTGTCAATTACACATGCAAAATTACTCACAAAAGAGACTGAATATGGAGCTGAACACTTATCTGTATTGAATAAGTGTACAATAGCCAACCATATGAAGTCATAGGCTGCCACAATAAATAATTACATGAGGGATTCAAATGCATGAAGATGCCATTAGAATCTAGTCAAAAGCAGACTTACTAAATCTAAGCAAATCCCTCATAGGTGCATAAAGCAGTTTCCAAAACTGTCTAGGAGCTCACGAATTGGAAAAATCAATTAGGAAAACTAATAGTGGATGGAAGGACAAATCATACATGATTTTAATAGGATAAAAGAGTGGAGGATGTGGAGGACAAAAAACAAGTTAACTTCACCTAGTCAAGCTTTCCCATTTGCCTTAAAACACTGAAAAAGCAGGAAATAAAGCAGAAAAAGCAGACATGCGCTAGGGAGGCCAAGAATAAAGTAGATTTGATTCCAGGAGGTTTCCCAAGTGCTCCATGACTCAAAATTAGCAAGTTGGACCACTATGGATGTGTAGATGACAACTTGCATAAGGTGGAATATGGAAACTATGCAAGTAAGACAAAAATGGACTAATTAATGTCTAAGGTAGCTAACTATGGGTTGATTATTCTAACATCCAATTGCGTCTGAATTTGGTTCATACCAACTGCATTTTCTCCAATGGGTGAAGCTTCCAACTTCATGGCAATATCCAAAGCCTCGCTCTATGTCGCAATATTCTGCTGCATCAGTGGTAGTCTGATATGAGTTAGTAATGCTGCAATAAAGCATTCCTTATTCTAAATGCCACTCATCTACAAATTGACTCTTTCCATTAGTCTCTTGAATATTTGATCAAAATCCCAAACAGTTTCATTGGGATACTGCTTAATTTCCTTCAGTTCTATAACGTACTATGCTTTAGACTTTGGTTTTCTGAATTCTTCAATAAGTCCTCTCCTGAATTTTTCCAGTGTCTTTGTCGGATTCCATGTAGGAACTTGTACAAATTTCACGTACCAATCTAGTGTGTGACCCTGAAGGGTTGTCTCCAATTGGCACTTCTTAACATCATCATATGTAGCTTGTCTTACAGTTCATACTGCCTCACACTGGAACTAGTATTGTTCTGGATCCTCAGTCCCGTTCCCATGGAACAAAGGTAACTTCACCTCGTCTCCCGCCATTCTTTACCTTCTTCCTATAGGTGTTGGTATACTAGTTCTATTAGAATGCTACTGGCACGTCGGACAATTAGATGTTGAACTTGTGTTTATTGATGATTGTGACGTAGTGCACGGAGGTGTGGGTATGTTGCTGCTGGGGTTTGATATTTCCTCTACCCTTGTCATAGTTTGGGTTTGGTCATCCTCTTCGTCACTTTGGATTTGCTTCATTCCGTGTGGTCTTCCTTCACGGTCTCGCGTTTTGATCGCAACAAGACCTTCCCCTATCGTTTTCCTCTTCTCTTGTTGAAACCTTGCTCCTACTCTTGTAAGACCACTTTCTTCCTCATCTTCCCTCATAGTATCATCGTAACTTGCACCCATATACCCCATATCATTCCATTTGTCTCCCCCCTTTCTTCGTAGTATCCACATCCCCCACACACTAGAGTTCTACTACTCAAGGTGCATATTCAGTATTCCTTTTTCACAGACAAGAATCTTAATTGACAATTGTAAAGACAATAAGAACCTACCTCTTGGTCCATTGAAGAATTCCCTTTTTGATTCGCTATAGGACTTAGTAGTATCAACTGCAAACTCAGTGATATAGCCTTCTAAGACACTGTCCAACCAGATTTCAATAGCCTGCGATTCTCTGTTGTCGATTTCCTACAACTCCTAGATCAACTCAAGGGTCTAGGACATTGGCTCTCCTCCTTGGAAAATTTTCTTGTGATAGGTGAATCACGCCAACCACTCATACAAGATGATCGAGAATTCAGAGAAAAAATACTCGTGTGCACCATCGTGTATGTGCCTTGCCAGCCACTTATCCATCGTTAGTCCAGGTTTCTAATTTTCCCTCTCAGCAAATTCTTGCAGCTTTTGGTCAAACCAATCTTGAATTTCTGGTCTCATCAGACACCACATGTCCTTCCCTCAGTCGCAACAAGGTCCTGGGAATGGAACCATTCGTTGAAACAAACCTGACCAAAAAAACTAGCCGACAGGGGTTCCCACTCTGTTGAAACCAAAACCGCCATGATCTCCCTGAGTACTAGCCTAGACAGGTTTTACCCCATCCGAAAACACCCACATAGCGGATGAAGTATCACCCGACATGTTCGAGGGAGAGTTGGCGAAACCAAGTTTATGTAGAATAAGAGAGGACAATGTGGATCAACTTATCAACTTAGCGCAACATTAACAAATCTGATCATTCACTTAAGCATTTCCAGAACTAATCATTACCATTCTTCAACATATCGCATCATTAAATCATAACTACAGGAAACATATTGATGCGAAAACAGATCTAACATGATAACATCATTTAAAACAAGGAAACATCACATCATATATACATGTTGTCGATTCACATAGAATTCATCATTGAGTCACAGAAAATAGTAAAACAGAAAAGAACAGAGTGATTCAGATCAACTTTCGTCTTGTCATATTACTTCTACACAAAATCACAAATTCTCCAAAATAGTTCACACATCAACAGATCTTAGTTCATATGCTCAAAGATATTCTCCACAAAGATATTTAACACTTGCAATTCAACATCTACTTATAGGATTGCATCTTTACATTCAAGGTCCACTTAGAGAACTTCCTAACTAATTATTAATTGATTCTACAAAATATTGACAATCTCCACAAAATATGGTCGAAAACTACAAAAGGTGACACAAAATATATAAAATATTCTATTCTCCGCCTTGCGCACCATCTTCCACTTGCACAGTGTCTTTGAGCTTGCGCTGCATATGTGATGTTGCGCAACTACCTTATCCCAAACCCCTTGCCAAAAAACACCTCCAAAGGTCTTGGACTCATGCATTTCTCAAGAAGTTGTTCCAATTGAATAAGAAGTAGATAGAGATTTGGCAAATTATCCAACTCAAGTTTCTTCCTCTGTGGCTTACTATCTTTTCGAAGAAGCTATTTTTATTGAACATATCATATGAGTTGTTTCCATCAATACTGTTAAAGAGTTATCTCTTCATTCCATGTTTTTATCTTCTATGTCTTCTATTACGAATGATGAATATGGGTTGCTAGTTGGTGATCATAGTGATCCTTCGTTAGAAGATTTGTTTTCTTCACATGAGAGTATTGGTTCGAAAGATGGTCAAGGAGAAGTTTGGAAGTCAAGTGAATATCTATCATTGCTTCATGCTCTTTTTCTTCCTATGTATTCCAAACCATGACTAGTAGAATTGCTTCAAGTTCATTTAAATATGGAGAAGCCTTAGACATCACAATGGCACATTTGGGACTCATGTT
Source organism: Pseudotsuga menziesii (assembly GCA_001517045.1). NCBI lineage: Eukaryota > Viridiplantae > Streptophyta > Pinopsida > Pinales > Pinaceae > Pseudotsuga > Pseudotsuga menziesii. The sequence goes on from LPNX011186457.1 coordinate 129,664, forward strand.
GCACTTTCTTGGAGCTGATCACAACCTTCTTTTGAAGTTTATGCTTCAAGAGACTTATGATTCTCTTAGGGTCACTTATTCTCAAGCACTTCAAGTATATTTTGGACATGGCACCCTGGTTGGTTCAAAGTTTGATTCTGAAGAGAATCATTTTCTCTCCTATCAGTGGCTTTCAGTTGTTTTACATGGTCCCAAGACTCATCATACAGTTGTACACATTCCATAGTTGGTTGAGCACATTCCATTTCTTCCCAAGAAGAAGATTCCTCTAGACATAGTCATTTAGTTTGGAGTTTATATATATTTTGGTTTCTCTTTCATGTCCATTTTTAGGGAGGATTTTCCCATGTGGTTTTACCTCTTTCCTCAGTTCATATGGATCAATAATGTAAAGGGTGGCCATAATCCTTGTCACTTGGGCCCTCAATAATTGCTCACAAACATTTTGGCTTAAGGGGGGTTGTTGGAACATATTTCCCATCTAGAAATTTGTTAATAATCTTGCATAAGGTTCCAAGTGTTTAGTGTAAGTTGTTCCATGTGAAAATAGTTCTAGTTCCTTGTCTAGTGTATTGGATCCTATTTTGTCCACATTTGACCCACTTAGACTAGTGGTTATGCCATTAAATATTGTTTTTCCACTTACCCACTCTTTTCCTTGTTCTATGGATTCAATGCACCCTCTATGCTACATTTATAGGGTAGTGATTGCATTTCCTTATTTTAAGGATATTGGTGCACCCTCTTGAGGATTTGGTCAATTTGATCATTAATGGTCCAAAACCAAGCCACCAAACCACCTCTAGTGTCCTCATGATGGTTCCTTTCACACTTGTTGACTATCCTAACCACTTCATGGTCCATCTAGGTTCATTTCACCTCATTATGGCCACTACTTAGAGTTACACTTGGAACAATGTCATAGATCAGGAGAGTTATTCAAGATAAGCCAACATTAATGTGAGATACTCATATGGTTTGTTAGACCCATGGTATTTGGTATCCCATGGTATTTTCCCAAGGTATTGCATGTAATAATCCCTATGTATTGTACTGGGTTTTTTCTCAATAAACACAATGGAATATCAATCCACTTGAGTGTTTTACTCATGTGTTCTACTTAATATTTGCTTCATATTTCTTCTATTTTCTTGTCTATATCCTTGGTAAATTCTAAGTGAAGCATGCTCTATTGAATGTAGATCTAGGATTGGATATGCACATGACTCAAAACTTTTGTTGTGATGTTGTGTAATCCAAATTTTACACATTTTTTCTCTTCTCTATATGATGGACTATAGACTTCATCATCTTCAAATATTGGTAATCCTGCATCAAAATAAAGGATTTCTTCTTCTTCATACTACTCATCATAACCATCATCAGAGTTATATGACATGGATGCAATTTCCTTCAACTTGAGACAGTTATTTCCATAGGGGTGGAGGAAAGTGCTCTGATACCATTGCAATATCCCTGATATGAATCATATCAAAACATTATCTCTTACTTCTCATATAATTAAAATATGAATCAAAATTTTATAATTGATTGAGTATTTTCTTTGACAAGGAAAAAAACAGGTAGCAATGACAAAAAAACTATGGAAGAGTGTAAGTGGATGAAACCAAAGGATTATTTTGGATACTAAGAGTTCATATCCCTAAGCACCTGGGTGTTAGTCCCTTTTAGGTTTTTAGCATCAACTATGTTGAAGTATACTCCCAAGATTTTGGGTGTCCCAACCGATGAAAACTAAGATTGAACAATAAATTCCAATAAACCAAGGATTATCGAAGGATTACGTGAGTTTCCATTCAATTATTAGGCATCAAATATCATTTGAATAGGTTTGGAACATATATATAATAGTTTGAGGAAGTTTGAGGGTGTTTAGGAAAAAACTAGGAATTTGTCCTAGGGTATCCTGTGCAAAGGATGCCTTCAAAGCACAATAAAAAATTAATCAAATCAGGTTCCGGAAGTTGTATGGGGTTATGGATTGAATGTGTGACTTGATACAACTTACATAATTGAAATTGAACTTACATATTATACATAGCATAAAAAACTGTAAAACTAGTCAATGAGCAGGGGTAAGAAAATAACATTGTATTTCAATGTTGTGATTTAACAGACCTGCAACTAAATATTATCAGAAGTTTATAAGTCTATAATAACCACCATCAAGCTCATATATCATTATGATATCTATTACATCGCAATTAATTTCTATAACTTACAAAAAGGACATCAGAGGGGCATTGGAAGACTTCTCTCATGAAAATTTAGCATTATAACCTTCTTAAGCATAATTATTATTGTATATCAGACACTGAAAAGGTGAGAATAATATGATAAGATCATAAGGATATTAGAGGAGTTTATCTCCCTCAATAGTTCCCATAAATGAAGAATGGAGGCTAGAAACTAACACCTGACACCGATCTAAGAGAATAAGTGAAGTCTCCTTCACTGGAGCTCAACTTCCATGGATGGATGGATATTATCAGAGATTAAACTTGGTCTTCAATGGATTCTCCTTTTCTCTCTGTGGTCTGCACCAAATAATGGAAGAGAATAGAATATAATGGAGGCTTGGGGTGCAACACCCAAGGTGACTGAGGCACATCACTTAGACTATAAGCTTAGCTTCATTCAACACCAAAACATTAATGATCAAAAAATGTTAAATGGAGTTGGAAGTATTATTTTATAGACTTCAATGAATTGTTGATCAAGTTTCTCACTTTAAAACCCTAAACCTGATCCATGATTTCTCCCTCCTTCAGAAAAATAGAAAGTCTAGCCTTAAGATGGTGTTTCCTTACTTTCATCACTCAACTCTAAGTGGAAATTCGCCCTCCTTGAGGAAATATTTCCTTATGTATCACCGATAATGTTTCATTACTTGCGTCCTTTCACCAAGATGGATACTGCACCCTCCTTAACCAAAAGTTTCCTTCTTCGTAATTGATTGTTTTTCATGTACCTTCTTTCTTTTAAAATTGCCTTGCTTTTGACAGTTTCCATTTGTTTTATGAAAGATTTCTTTTGCTGCAGTTTCTATATGTTTGGCTTGAGTTGTTTTTAGTATTTTATTGGTTTTCTCTAGGTTTCCATTTTTGAATGCCAACTCATGGTCCACTTGGACCCATGCGCCCTCCTTGTCACCGAGGACAATTACAACTCATTTCCACATTAATTATTTTTCATAATAATTAATTTCATGCAAAATCAAAATTGAAATTTTAATCTATTACATGCCTACATAGTTTTAATTAATTAAAAATTCCTAGGCATAATTGATTAATTCAATTTTTAACCCCTAGGAACTTGACAAGGTCAACACTTTCAATGTCCTTCTAGGAAGGGACATTACAAATTTCTATCCAATGGGATAATACTCTAGTATGAAGTAGATAGGGACTTGTTACACCCAAAATTTGTCTCTATGCTCAACCCCCTGAAGTGATTTGGTCAACCCATCTTTTGAGGAGCCTATTTTCTCAAATCTAGGATGTTTGACACACCTTGCTGCCTAACATAGGGCATCATACTAGCATAACGCATATTGACTACTAACAAAGTGCATCGGTGACAACCTTAGAGAAAAAGAACATCGGTGCAACTTGCTCATCTACAAGGAGCATCAACACTTTCAAAAAGGAAAAAAGAAAAGACTTTAAGAACCTTCTAGATGAAAGTCCTCATTGAGGCTTATCCCAACCGCTTGGAATAGGTGGCATTCGTACCCCTATCCTTTAGGCATCATCCCTCACCTTCCTTCCAAAATATCTCAACCCCTTTGGGACCTCTTTGGCATATATATGCAAGCTTCCCTCCATGGATAGGGGAGGTAAAAGAAACAAGAGAGCACATCTATGCTACTGAAATCATTGTTGGTATAGGAGGAAAAGAGTGTGGCTGTTAGTGATATTTTTAGGGTTTGAAGAGTGTGTCTGAAAGTGAGCCAAAGGCATCGTGGGAAAAAAAACTCGACATCAAGGCTTTGGTTGTAGTTTTCTTCTCTTATATAGTTAATACAAACATGTTTCCCTTTCCCATGTGTTAGTTTTTCAACATTAAGCTAGCATTATTAGGATCTTTAACTGAGAGAATAACAAGTACAGCAATCAAACACAAGAGACAATGAACACATTGTTTTTCCTCGGGGAAACCATAAAGGAGAAAACCCCGCAACTTCCTCAGAGATAGAATCAGCACCAAAACTGTAAAATCCCCAAAATAGTAAGTGATCTCCCAACAGCAGTAATCTTCTTCTTGTCTAGCCCCAGTTTCTTCTCCTTCCTCAACTATGTGCTACACTTGAGTGTGTATGACTTGTGTGATAAATAGAGACTCCAGTTCTCTATTTATACTAATCCCAACATGACTAAACCCTACTAGGGCTGACCTCTACTAGGAGAGTCTAATAACCCTAGTGCCCTGGAACTGTGGGGACTTTAACACTTAGACAATCGGAAGGTTACCCACCATGACTTGACATGACTTGTTTACATTATTGATCCTCCCGATCGGAACATCAGGGCATGACAACATGACTCAAATACATAATAGATACATCCTGAAATAAACATCGGGTTACAATACATAAGATACATATATGAATACATTGCGAAGTTACAAATACATCAACACTCCCTCTTAACTAGGGAGGTATTCTTTCGACACAATTTTCATCACTGGTCTTCTTCTCTGTATCAACTGGATCGTCTTGTCGTCTGCACCTCAAGTCTTCTGAGTCTTCAAGTCATCTTCATCTTCAATTCATCTTCATCTTTAAGTCATCTTGATTCTTTAAATACGGATCATCTTTCGATCTGGATCAACATGGGACATCATCACTGGATCTGGATCATCACTCGATCTAGATCATCACTGGTCATCATCATCACTGGATCTCTATCATCACTCAATCTGGATCATCACTAGCTATCATCACTAGATCTGGATCATCACTCGATCTAAAACATCACTGGCTATCATCACTGGATCTCGATCATCACTGGCTATCATCATTGGATCTCGATCATCACTCGATCTGGATCATCACTGGTGCTGTCATCATTGAATTCTTCTCGTCATAGGAATTTCTACAGAGCCATCCCTTTTTCATGCTAGTTGTAGGCCTAGCCATCATGTAGGTCTTCGCCCAGCACTTACATCTGACCTACTCGTCAGAAATGCACACCCAGCACTCACATCTGATCATGTAGGAACCAATCCTATAATCATATTAGAAAGGCCCAGCAATTATATCCACCTAGTGAGGGAACACATCCCATTACTGATGGAAGTGCTCTACACTTACATCCACCCAGTGAGGGAACACATCCCATTACTGATGGAAGGGCTCTACACTTACATCCACCCAGTGAGGGAACACATCCCATTACTGATGGAAGGGCTCTACACTTACATCCACCCAGTGAGGGAACACATCCCATTACTGATGGAAGGGCTCTGCACTTACATCCACCCAGTGAGGGAACACATCCCATTACAGATGGAAGGGCTCTACACTTAAATCCACCTAGTGAGGGAACACATCCGATTACTGATGGAAGGGATCTGCACTTACATCCACCCAGTGAGGGCACACATCCCATTACTGATGGAAGGGCTCTACACTTACATCCACCCAGTGAGGGAACACATCCCATTACTGATGGAAGGGCTATGCATTCATATTTGATCATGAGGGAACACATCCCAACAATCATATCAAAAAGGCCCCCAGTCCTTGACTGAGCTACCTGGTAACTGACCAGGTGCCTCCATTCTCCTTGATAATGGCAGTTTCCCTTACATCCGACCTGCTCATCGGAATGGCCAACACTCACATATGACATGGGAGGAACTTAATCCTTTAGCCATGAAAGAATGGTTCAGCCCTTACATCTGATCAAGTGGGAACACATCCCTTTGTCACATCAGAATGGCTTCTTAGTCCTAGACTGAGTTTTCCTGGTAACTAACCAGGTGCCTCCATTCTCCTGAATGGCAGTTGCCCTTACATCTGTCCTACTCGATAGAATGGCCAGCACTCATATTTGACATGGAAGGAACCAATCCTCTCACCATGACAGAATGGCTCAGCCCTTACATCTGATCATGGAAGGAACCAATCCTCTCACCATGACAGAATGGCTATGGGTCTCATCACTTTCTCTTGGAAGAAACCTCGATCTGGAGAACACCAAGCTTCTCCCTGAAGTACTCGAACTTCAGCTTGGCCAATGGCTTCATCAATATATCAGCTATCTGTTCCTCTATCGCCACATACTAGAGCTTCACTGCTCCCCTCTGCACCATATCCCTGATATAGTGATACTTGATCTCGATGTCCTTCGAATTGTCATGGAACACTGGATTTTCTGACAACTTCACGCAACTCTGGTTGTCACAATCTATACAAGTAGCATCCAACTGGAGATCAAATATATCAGACAGTAGCTTCCGCAGCCATACTTCCTCACAACTAGCTGAACAAGCTGCGACATACTCTGCTTTAGCTATACTCAGTGCCACACAGGATTGCTTCCTGCTAAACCAAGAGATCACACCTGATCCCCTACTAAAGCAACATCTTGAAGTAATTTTCTTGTCGATGGCACTGCCTGCCCAATCTGAATCAACATAACCTTCCAGGTTAATATTTTGATTCTCATCATACTTGAGCCCATAATCAACTGTACCCTTCAGGTACCTCAAAATATGTTTTGCAGCAATCAAGTGAACATTTCTCAGATCTGTCAAGAACTGGCTCAAGGTGTTCACAGCAAAGCAAATGTCTGGTCTCGTGTTCGTCAGGTACATCAA
>LPNX011186457.1:139554-150312 GCA_001517045.1 Pseudotsuga menziesii
GATTAGTCATCACAATATCTGCATTCTTCAGTTATTCATCTACAGCTTCCAATTGTTCCTTGATCTGAGAAACCCTTGTGAAGTAAGACTGGATGGTTTCTGCATTTTGAATCTTCACATTCTTCAGTTGATTTCTCAGAGTCATCTTCCGGTTTATGTTCTTCCCTTCAAACAATTTGGTTAGGGAATCAAACATAGCTTTAGGTGTCTTGAGAGAGGAAACTTGTGGGATAACGTGATCCTTGATAGAATCAGCAATGATCCTCTTTGCCATAACCATCTTCTTCTTATGTAAGGCCTTTGCCTCATCTCCCTCTGGAATTGGAACCTCCTCATGAATGTAGGAGTCTAATTCATTCTCTTCCAGGACCGGGGAGATCCTATACTTCCAGGCTCCGAAGTTATCAACTCCCTCAAGCTTTTCATCAAGCTTGGTATGATGAGACATCTTTATCTGAGAACCTCAAATGGAAATACAAAAGATTTTATATCTTACCAGGTTCAAGATGTCGGATCTGAAACTTGAGCTGAAATCCTGCAGAGTTGGTTTAGGAGCAAATTAGGGTTTTGCTTTTCTGGAGTTTTGTCCACCGAAATGCCTTGAAATTTGTCCCTAACTTCGATTTTGGGGAGGAGATCAATCCAAGTCTGGGATCACTAAAAAGTTCCTCTTCTGTGAAAAGCCCTAATTTTCGACAGCAGTGATAGGTCCAAAACTGAAAAAACTCAGAATTGGATTCTGTTTCAACAGAAAGATGCGCCCTAAGGAGGAGAGTTATTCTACCTTACTTTTGCTGAAAATATGTGGAGAAAGATCCACAAACCAGGAATCCCTAGTTCCCCCAGCTGCATAGTGTCTTCTTCTCAAGTTAGCTCTGATACCATGTTAGTTTTTCAACATTAAGCTAGCATTATTAGGATCTTTAACTGAGAGAATAACAAGTACAACAATTAAACACAAGAGACAATGAACACAGTGTTTTTCCTCGAGGAAACCATAAAGGAGAAAACCCCACAACTTCCTCAGAGATAGAATCAGCACCAAAACAGTAAAAGCCCCAAAACAGTAAGTGATCTCCCAACAATAGTAATATTCTTCTTTTCTAGCCCCAGTGTCTTCTCCTTCCTCAACTATGTGCTACACTTTAGTGTCTATGACTTGTGTGATAAATAGAGACTCTAGTTCTCTATTTATACTAATCCCGACATGACTAAAACCCTACTAGGGCCGACCTCTACTAGGAGAGTCTAATAACCCTAGTGCCCTGAAACTGCGGGGACTTTAACACTTAGACAATCATAGGGTTACCCACCATGACTTGTTTACATTATTGATCCTCCCGATCAGAACATCGGGGCATGACAACATGACTCAAATACATAATAGATACATCCCGGAATAAACATCGAGTTACAATACATAAGATACATAGATGAATACATTCTGAAGTTACAAATACATCAACACCATGAATGATTTGTGTTAATATCAATTGTTCATTACTTTTCTCCTTGATCATTAATATAGATCGTTGAATTATCTTGTTGCTTTCACTATTTTATATTGTTCCTTATATTCTTTTGCAAGTATAGCTAATCGCGGGAGAGTTACAAGCCAAGGATAACCTTCATTGTTGACGTAAGAAAGCTTGGCATTCAATTAGTTTAATAATATAGGGAGAGGATGCATCACTGTAGGATTTTGTTCTAGATATTCCCCATGTAGAGTAGGGTAACAATATTTGTCCACATTGATTGATAATTTTCAGTAACAAAAATGGTGACCATACTGGGGATTACTAATAAGGTCTCTGAGTTTTGATTTTGCTTTTGATTAGAATCTTTTAGATTTTTTTCTCTTGATCATTTAAACATTTAAGGTGTGAAATCTATCTTATCGCAGTTCCATATGCCTCCTCAGGTCAATATTTACACTCAACAAATTCTAGTTTGATTTGTAATTACTTATGCCAAAGGTTTTATCTTCTTTTTTAATCTCTAGATCCATCGACGCACCTAAGTAATTTTGATAGAGTGTCGACTCTTTACTGAAACCTTTTTTCCTTTTTGATAGAGTGCCGTCAACGCCTCTTTCTAAGAGACAGAAAGCACCATTGACATTGTTATGCAGTGTGGAAAGAGTGTCACCCCCTCAAGGACCCCATGTTTCATACCTGCAACATGCGTCGAGGTAGGTGTTTTTAGCTTGCATTTTAAGCAAAATGAAGTGCAATTTTGAAAAAAATCCCCCTGATGGCCGTGGGGGGCCATGAATCGTATATTCTGCAATCTACTTGAGTTATATTCTCTTTGCATTCAAAGAAGAGTTTATGTTTCTTACATTGAATTTTACATTTGTTTCTTTCCTTGAAACCTCTTTCTCTTTTCTGTGGGTTATATTCATTGAAATTGGAAAATTTGCATTTCATTTTTGGGTGCATGTGTTGAGTTTGGCTTGAGTTCTCTTGTAATGGGGTTACTATGTGTTTCCTTAGATCTCTGTAAAAGAGGGAAATAGATCTTTCATTTTTGTAATAGTTCAAAGGGAAAGTTTTGCTTTGATCTTATTTATTAGATTGTGTTGGGCCAGGAAAAGTGCACAAGGAAGAACTTGAAGCGTGAGTGCAAGGGGAAAAGCAGGAGCATGATGAGGAAAATCTGGTAAAGGAAGAAGCACAAGTGAAAAGTAGAGGAAGCTACGACGAGGAAATGAATATCTAAGTCGATGGAAGAGCCAGGTAGAAGATTGAAGGATGAACATGTGTAAGTCAATGAAGACTGCAGAAGGACGAGCCGGTGGAGGACTAAAGTACAGTTTTGTGGCTAGTTATGACCTGTACAAGCAGGCTAAAATATGTTTCTGTGGATAGTTATGGTTATGGTTAATGTAATGCAGGAATTTTATGGCTAGTATGGCCTATCATCAATGTAATAGAAGATATTTTGTAGCTACTTGTGTCTATAATAACTTCATTAAGGGTTAGCTTCATTAAGAGTTGGTAAGAGTAGAAGTGTTGGAAAACATCAGAGAGGATTCTAATAGTAGAAGGTTGTTGAGCCGTAGATCTGCATCTGAGTGATCAGATAGTAGAGTTGAAGAGTCTATCTAGGCTATGTGCGGATCAGTAGGAGTAGATAGAAGAATAAACTAGATAGAATGAGAGTAAGAAGAGTCTAAGCTAAAAGACATATCTTAAAATAGTCTATGAGTTATAGACTGCAAGGTGCTACCTATATTTCTCATGCCAGGTGAAGAGCACCTTGGTGGTTTTTCATAGATGGGTTTCCATGTTACTTCATGTGTTAATGAATGATTGAATTTTTTGGTGAATGTTTAACTGTTAAATCTTTAATGTTTAATTAAACTCGCATTATTTATGGTCATTGTTTGAATGAATGTCGTAATACTGATAAGCAGTGAATGAATGAATGTATTAGTTCATGTTTAAACACGATCAAGTCATAAAATAAGTCACATCATGGTCATTTAATATTAAGGAATCAGTTGCGTCGCACTATTGCACCAGCTGTTAAGTTGTTAAGGACAAGGTTGTGTCGCACGCTATTGTGACGCACTATCGTGCCGCTATCGAGTAGTGAAATACACCATCCCTCCATATCTATTGAGTGCCTTGGCCACACACCAAGGGACTGTAATCCCTTGCTAACTGTGGAAACATGGTTTTGGTAGTTACACATTAAGATATCTCGGGTGAGACTGCACCTGCCTCGCAGGTGTTGCTGGTTGAGCTTGCTCCGTCGGGCCGATGTCTTTGGGTGTTTTGTTTGTTTTGTGTTGTTGTTGAACCTGGGTCGCATGAGTGGGAAAGTTAGAACAAAAAATGGGATTATGTTTGAGCTTACTGCAGAGTCCCAGATTTAGCATAAGAAGACGACACCCTATCATCCTCAAGCAAATGGAACGGTTGAATCCTTCAACAAGATTCTAGAGAATGCATTAACCAAAGTGTGCAACATGCACCGAGATGATTGGGATCATAAAGTTTCAGCTGTGTTATGGGTGTACCAGACAACTTGCAAGCAACTGACATGGCTCACTCCATTCTGACTGGTGTATGGAAAAGAAGCTATTGTGCCAATGCAGTACATTGTGTCGAGCCTAAGAATTGTTGCGCTGACAAAAATGACTGATGGAGATGTTGTCAAGCGAAGGTTGTCACAACTTGTTCAGATGGAGGAAGAATGCTTCGCCACAAGATTCCACCAAAATATCGAGAAGCAAAGGAAGAAAGCATGGCATGATTGCCATATCAGGATTAAGCCATTCAAATTCGGAGGATTTGTTTTGCTGTATGATAGTAAATTCTTCAAACATCCATTGAAATTAAAGACGCATTGGCTAGGGCCATATTTGATCATGCACATCACTGACGTGGGCATAGTGAAATTATAGAAGCTAGATGGAATGTACGTCACAGGAATGGTCAATGGAAATCACCTGAAACCTTACTATGATGGCCATGACATGCTTGGGTAAGGTCGCGTCGTGCTAAAAAGAGAGAGAGAGAGAAAAAGGGGAAGGAAATGATTATGTCGCACGTTTGTGACAGAAGCAGGCAAGTCATAGTAAAGAGCAGGAATGACAACTGGCTGTAATAAATGCTTAGATACCTGAGAAAACATAGGCGGATATGACAACAAATCGTCATTAATTAGACAAAGTAGGAGGAGAATGGAGGCGTGTGTTTTGATCCCATTAGTCATCTCTATTATAACTACCATAACTACCCTGACAAGTACAGATCAACACTCAAGTAGGTGAGTTAATGGTGGAATGCATCGAATGGAAAGCCCATGTGATCAACAAGACGTCGATTTTCCACCGAATAATTTCATGCAAGATGGGCACATCCCTATAAATATGATGCTTCATCATCAAGGTTCAGTTTACTTGCACAGAGCTAAGAAGAGAGAACCAGAGCTTGTGAGTAAGAGAGGAAAAGCTAATGGTTATTGAGATCTCTAGTTCCAGTGATCAATCTAACATGACTATTGTCTTGCTGTGTCTGATTGAAGAAGAAATAGTGTTTCCAGACATACAGTAGCGAGAAGAAGAACCAGAAATGATAGCACAACCAAGACAACAGACAGTTCCTACGGTCAGTTTGGGCCTTGTTCTAGCCTCTGGTTCGGGCTCTGCGTCGACCCCTGTTGAGAATCCACTGATGAATCCCGCAGTTGCATCTCCACTACCATTTTTTCTGTAGACAGAGGTTCCCAAATCATCCATGCCGAATATATCAAGGAAACACAAGGCTAAGGCCGTTGCGAATATGCTTACTGAGGACATGCCTGGGGGGGATGCACCAAAATTGCCACCACACAAAGATGCAGGAGCCACCATTGAATAGAAGAACATGTTACCACAATATATTATTCCAAGGAGAGAAGAGGCACCGAAAGTGAAGCTTCCAGATAAAGTGCGCTCCTCCCTAGCGACACCCTGGATCCCTGCTAGTGTACCCCTGCTGATGGAAATACTGCTGAAGCTGGCCAAGCTATAGTTTGAGGATGTTGATACCCGCAAGTAGGTGGGATTAGAAAGGAAAAATTATGTGGTTATGCTTCCAACCTTGCTACCTGAGCCCAGCTCATAGTACCAATGAAGTGGGCCAGCGGTGTAGATAGCGCGGGCTTGTTAAACTTGTTGCTCATGTTGCACTTTGGTCTGAGCACTCAAGTAACTACATATGTGCGACAACTCCTCATTTTTTTTCACAGAGGATATTTATGGTTAGATCAACCCTACCCTATCAACTTTGAGCTCATCTCATTGATAATAGGTCTACCAAAGTAAGGAGACTACCCTACGCCATATCTATGCCCAAACAGAGATACAATGAAAATGAAGCAAAAATATGACCTTTAGCGCGTAGGTAGGGGATTCCTCATTGCCCCTATATAGGACAACACAGTGAGGTTGGTAGCCAAAATCCCGTCTTGAAAGTTGTTGCACAAGATGCATCCCACTGAGTGCACCCCTAGGACGATAGAACTCATAAAGCAGTGCAGAACAAGTGTAATCTTCAACTGGTTGCAATACTTATTGAATGAGCTGATATATGATGCAGAGCATGCACATGAGGATGGTAAAGCTAAATTCCACTACTCCTGGATTCTCATTTTGATTTCCTTTATTCTTTGGTCCATCCCACTGGACTACCAACCACTGGATATCTCGGTTCTTTTCCTTGGCGCAAAGTATTAGAACCTATCGGATGATAAGGAGGACCAGATCCGGCAGAAGGACAATAACATTGAGTTCTTTCTACATGGAGAGGTGCTGCATAATGTATTAAAGCAAAAACATAGGGTAAGTGTCACGACATTGTAGAACTACTCGTCAATTATAAACTTTCAGGCTGGTGTCCACAACATTATTCTTGAGCTGTGACGGGACCCAAAAAAGCAAGCGCACCAGGCGGGCTTTATGATCACTGACGTGGATGTAGACACAATCATCCAAGATTGGCCTTTGGAATGGAGCATAATGGGCAACGTGCAGATGGACCAAGGAGTAAATCAAGGACATGGCCAAGGAAATGGCTAAGGCGAGGGCAAAGGAAATGGCCATGATGATGACCTGAACAATGATGGGGGTGGCGAGAAAGGTAACAAGTCATAGGAGGAAGATGATAGTGATGATGCCAGTGAGAAAAACAAGGATGATGATGATGGAGAAGACACATTGACTGATGAGCATGTGTGGACCTAGTGGCGAGAGAAGGAACAAGAGCTCACACACCCATGTAAGAAGCAGAATTCTAATAGAACGAGTAATACGATCAACTTTGACAAGGAGGGCATTGGATTTCTTGCAAACGTTGTCACAAAGATTGAAAATACTAGCCTTGAGGGTCTCAGTGCACAGTAGACACAAGTGGCCAGCAAAGTCACTGAGCACCTCAATAATCTCATAGAGGCCATCAATGAAGTAAAAAATACTGTCGAGGCCAAGAAATATGGTGTTGATCTTGAGGATACATTAGCTGCGCCATTATTGTTGCCACCCCTCAAGCTCAAATTGCAAGTGAAAGCACTCAAGTCAGGAATGTCAGAGTATGATGATGTTATATATTCCATAAGGACATTGTCGCTAGACTTCTCAAAGCTAGTGTTGGTCGAAGTATATGTCATTCAGCATGCAGATACAACATAGCTCTGGATCCGAGAAAATGTGTTGGCTTACTAGGCCACAAAGAATACAAGGAAGGAAAAGAGCGCAAGTTCCTCCTTAAGGAAAAGGACCAGGAGATCAAGGTGCACGAACAAAGAAGGATTACACTGGCCGAAGACATCAAAAGTGCAGTCATAGAGTTCCCACCCGAAGAAGGACAAGAAGATGAGGATTTGACTGCAAAGGTTGGTCAACTCTAAAGGATTGCGGTAGAGATCAAGAAGCAGGTAGAGTGGATTCAAGCATAAAAGCAAACAAGAACACCTCTTGAGGTGTTAGATGAGCATAGAGCAACATCATCTCAGGCTGTTGGCCATATCAAGCAGGGAGAGAAGTTTTGCATAGAAGCAGTTGATGTCGTCTCTGCAATGTGGGGATTGATTCTGGAAGATGATACAACAACTAAGTTTTCCAAGGAAGCATGTCAGACAGAGCTGAATATTGCAGCAATCAAGGCAGACATGAAGAAGCTGCCGCTCAAGGACAAGGTTGCAAAGGTTGCCACTAAAGTAGATCCAGCAGCAGGTAAAGACTCTACACGACAAGGAGCAGATCTGGAATGATGAATTAACGGCACATCATTCAGAGGCCGAAAGGGTTTTAGGGCTTATTCATCCTATATAATAGAAGCTCCAGTAGGTATCCAAGTCACTAGGAGAAGTACTATTGGAACACCATTTTCGACCATGTGGAGCAATTGCACAAGCAAGCCGAGGAAGTCGTGCATGCGGTTGCACAAATTGAAGTAATTTTGAAATAATTTTAGGGCAAGGTTGGTCCAGTGGCATAGCCTACACCAAATACATGAGTTTGCATGAACATCAATTTTTCTTAGTGTCTCAAGACGAGCCACATGTGAGTGTTGGGGGCCTTTTGGGCTAGGAAAAGTACATAAGGAAGAACCCAAAGCGTGAGCGCAAGAGGAAAAGTAGGCATGCGACGAGGAAAAGAAGGTAAAGGAAGAAGTGCAAGCGCAGAGCAAAGGAATGCGACAAGGAAATGAATATTTGAGTTAGTGGAAGAGGCAGGTAGAAGAGTTAAGGCTGAATAGGTGCAAGTCAAGGAAGACTGCAGAAGGACGAGCCGATAGAAGACTAGAGGATAGTTTTGCGGCTAGTTATGACCTGTACAAAGGGGATGAAAGACGTTTCCATAGCTAGTTATGGTCATGGTTAATGTAATGTAGGAATTTTGCATCCAGTATGGCCTGTCATCAATTTCATAGAAGATATTTTGTAGCTACTTGTGTTTCTAATAACTGAGTTGTACTCAGTTAACCCTGCGCAGTCTTATAATTTCTATAAATAAGAAGAACCCACTTTGTATAAGGGTTAGCTTCATTAAGAGTTGGTAAGAGTAGAAGTATTGGAAAATATCAGAGAGGAGTTTGATAGTAGAAGGTTATTGAGTCGCGTATCTGAAGCTGAGTGCACAGACCATCTTGTAGAGTCATTCTGCAGTTGATTGCGCATATAGTAGAGTAGAAGAGTCGATCCAGGCTGTGTGCGGATCAATAGGAGTAGATAGAAGAATAAACCAAGGAGCATGAGAGAAAGAAGAGTATGAGATGAAATACATATCTTAAAACATTCTGTGAGTCACACATTGCAAGGTGCTACCTATATTTCTCATGCTAGATGAAGAGAACCTTGGTGGTTTTTCCCAGTTGGGTTTCCACGTTACTTCATGTGTTAATGAATGATTGAATATTGTGGTGAATGTTTAATTGTTAAATGTTTAATTTTTTATTAAAATCGCATTATTTATGGTCATTGTTTGAATGATTGTAGCAATACTGATAAGCAGTGAATGAATGAATGTATTAGTTCATGTTTAAAAACTATCAAGTCATGATATAAGTCACATCATGGTCATTTACTATTAAGAAATCAGTTGTGTCACACTATTGCACCAGCTGTTAAGTTGTTAAGGACAAGGCTGTGTCACATGCTGTTGTGATGCACTGTCGCACCACTATTGAGTAGTGAAATACTCCATCCCTACATCTCTATCAAGAATCTTGGACTGTAATCCCTCTCCAGCTGTGGAAACATGGTTCTGGCAGTTACACATTAAGATATCTCAGGTGAGACTGTGCCTACCTCGCAGGTGTTGCCAACTGAGCTTGCTCCGTCGGGTCGATGTCTTTAAGCATTTTTTTGGGTTTGTGTTGTTGTTGAATCTGGGTCATGTGAGTGGGAAATTTAGGCCAACACATTGAAAAATACTTGAAAATCAAAAAACAATTTGTTCTTGTTTTAGTTTATTTCAAATTTTACTTTTGTTAAATATTAGTTTTATATAAAAGAAAAAAATATTTCAAGTTTCATAATATGTAAAGACTCTTTGCTTTAGATTTTTGATTGGAAATGTTAATTAAATATTTTTCTTCTTAGAGATATGTTTTTCACCTTTGTTGGAAACATAGGAAACAAAGTTCTAGTTTCAAATTTGGGTGTATGTTATCCAATTTCTGCATTTGGGAAAATAACATCTTCTTCTCTCATATGTAGGGAATCCATTAAAAGAAAAAGTGAAAGATTTGCATCTCGGCCTTGCATGGTTTATGATTCAGTATTTAGTCCATATGTCCACTTAACTATTTCAAATAAAAATAAGCACTAGTTAGGTTAAAATTCTTAGCAAGAAGTGTGTGATAGGTTAGAGATGTGTTTCAGCGTCTTTAAGCGTAGGAGTTGTCATTTATTTCCTGCATTGCATCTCGGGGACTATGTGGTTCTTCCACATACTCATATGTATATCATACAAATTTTCACATACTTTTATGGTATATAGAAAGGTACTTCACATACTCATATGTATATCATACAAATTTTCAGTCTTTAGTCCATATGTCCACTTAACTATTTCAAATAAAAATAAGCACTAGTTAGGTTAAAATTCTTAGCAAGAAGTGTGTGATAGGTTAGAGATGTGTTTCAGCGTATTAAGATTTAATTTCTATATTAACCAGATTTAATAATTTTTTAAAAACCTTAGGATAACTTTTTAAAAATGAAAATAAAAATAAAAAAAATTAAAATTAAAACTTTTATTCCAAATCAAACCGACAAACTAAGACCTAGAGAGCCCATCTGGATTAAGTTTTTCCTGTATTAATACAAACTTGAAAGATGAGTAATCTTCCAGGCATCGCTATGTCCTGATGATGAGCCGCGCTTGGATTTAAACGTTGACAGTAACTTTTCATACTGCTGATGATCCAGGAGGATCCAAGAAGGCAAAATTTTGAAGTCCTCCAATCTCAGCAAAAATAGCCCCAGATCGAAGGGCTTGTCGAGACGATTCCAACAGTGTTCGTTCACCTCAAACGGACTCCGTATGAGAAAGTTATCGTGTTTTGTTGTATTGATGAAACAGGCAAAATGGGGGTGCCACATGGCACCACTGGCAGCGTGACACATGGCATCCGTACAAGATGACGAGGTATTGACATGAACCAATGAGGCTAAGACATGTGGCAACTCCCGGTTGGTTAATGCATGCCACGTGGATGATAAGTGGTGAGGTGGCATCAAGTTGGCACCTAACAAGGCATT
>LPNX011186457.1:155026-165616 GCA_001517045.1 Pseudotsuga menziesii
ATTTTTAAAAGGGTATTTTAAATATGTTTGTTTTTATTTATTAAAAAAACAAACCAACTACATAAAAACCAATTTGGAGAGTTGTAACCATATGCATGTTTAGGCAAATTGTTGTAACTTGAGAAACCATGAGGATCACATGAGAGGAGGCCATACAAGCTATATAAACCCATTCATTTGCCATTTCCCACTCATTCCTTGGAGTGGAGACTTTGTAGCTAAAGGAGAGAATGAATATTGCGTAGCTCTGCAGGAGGAAGGTACGAGTGTTTATACTCGTTCTAAACCGTCTTCAAGCTTCGGAGTTGCTGGAAGCAGTCTTGTTGTGTCTTGGGCAGCGGTTCTCTTCCTGAACATTGTCGCCAAGGTATCATTGTATCATTGCCATGTATTTTGCTTCATGCTGAGATTATAGATCGGCCCTCCTATTGAGAAGCAAGCCCGGAGACGTAGTCCATCCTGGATGAACTCCGTTATCAACTTGTTATCTTTATGTGCATGTTGTCTATGCTGTTTGGTTCTCTTCTTGTGAATTTGTGAGTTTCATTCATGCTCTTTATGCAATTCATGTTAACGTCGTAGAGTAGCAAAGATCTTGTTTTGGGATCAGCTGATTCTCCATTAGATGCCATGAATATTGACAGCGGAATCTCAGCTAATCTAATCCTCTAAGGATCCTGACTTTTTATCCACTCCTTTCACATGTTTGTGTGTTGCTTTAGATTTTGTATCACGTGTTTCCTATACAATTAAAAGTCTTAGAGAAAGAGGTAGTTTTGTTACGTAACTATAATTATGCCTTCTGGGACTACCATCCAAGAGATCCATTCTCACGGGGAACCTTTTTTTATTCCTTCAATTGGAAATGTTGGTCCTCCTCTGATGGCTGCATTAAGTATTCCTGGATTGACTATATGATTACATGTATGGTTATTCTCCAATCTGGTTATCCCAAATGCATCAATTGTTTCAAATCCCAATTCTCCATCACAAGAGTGTCAACATCATGTTAATCTTTCACCTTCTTCGTCAAATGGGTCTTCTCCTGTTTCTCCTTCTTCGCATGTCGAAATTTATGATGCTAATAATCAAGTGGATAAGAAGAAGAAGAAAAGAGAGATTAAGAAGAAGAAAGGTAGATAAGGAACCAAATCTCAAGCAATTAATCCTCATAGTGCTGAGAGTGTTGATCTTCCCACAAAAACACCTCGTAAGCCTAAGTTCCCTTGCAGACTTTGCAAGGGTGACCATCTTCTTGAGGATTTTCATGGTCTTTCCCAAGTTTTAGAAGTATGGTAAGAGGTGTCCAGATAACCCATCTCATCAGTCTTTGGTCATCATACTGATGATATTCCATCAACCAGCGACTCTATTGTTAAGATTCGGAAAGAAAAAGTAAAGAATCCTTGCTTTCTATGTAATGAAATGCACCTTACTTACCTTTGTCCTCACATTGATGAGGCTTCAAATTTGTTGGAATATATTACTATTCCTCAACAATGGCTTCCATTAGGTTATCGTAATTTTCCACTTGACCTCCCTGTTAACCCAAAAATCCCCCACTCAGCTCTCAATGGCCTACACCACCCAAGGACACCGTCTCACAACCCTCATATCACTCCATTTGACCCCCACACCCTCAAAATAGATAAAGGATGAAGAAAAGGGATTAAAAACCCCAAAAAGGAGCCCAAAATAGTCTCCTAGGGGCTAAAACCCTAAAAGGAGCTAAAGTTAGGGTGAAAGGGGCTAAAGCCCTGACCAAGGGCTTAAAACCCTAAAACCCCTTGAAAAAGCTATAAAAGGAGGGTGGGGGGTCACTCTCAAACAACTTCTCCCTTGCATATTGTTATGCTGCCCGTGGATTCCTTGAGACACCTTTGCCTCTCAAGCCACCCACTCCCTTTCCTCCATTTCCATTGAGCCAAAGCTCCCCATCCAAGAGAGGTGCTTCCACAAGCTAGGGCATGTTGGCCCATTTCCACCAGAGAAGGTATAGCTTATCTTTCATGTCTGGTTTATTTGTTTTCTTTTCTTTCTAACCCTTGTTTCCATTTGCAGGTTTTATGTTTAACACTGTTTTATAGGTTTTACTGTACCTTAGGATTTGTTTGCAGGTCTTTGGAGGCAAAAACCTAACTTGTGTTTGCAGAGGGGTTTACCATTGCTTCTCTCTTCTTTCTGTTTGTAGCTTAGTTTACTATTCTATCCATTTACATTTTGTTGTTTATTTTATGCATTTACCCACGAGTAGGAACCTACCCTTTTATCCTATAGACAAAAGGGAGCAATTCTTGCCCCTGTAGTAAGGAGAAATCCCTGCTACAGAACTAGCGACCATACTAGGTCGATCCCACAGGATCCCTAGTTCAAATTTTTAATTTTCAAGTTTTTTTAATTTTTTGCCCTAGTTAAAAAAAAAATCTGTTAAATCCATCTTAAATTCAGTTTATTTCCTATTTTCAGTACTACTGAAGCATCTTCTAGGCAAAAACGAGTCAGATTGGCCACAGCACAAGTTACTGTAGGCCAAATCTGACTCTGTCTCACAAAAAACCCCAAATCCGAAGCAGAGCGCTCTTATCGGGGCCAAAAGTGAGACTAGGGCACACTTAATGGGAAAATAGGTGCACCTAGGGTGCACTTAATCCCTCGATAAGTGCGACTTCAACCCAAAAACTCAGTCCGTGACTGTTTCTACATTCTGTGCAACCCCCTTGCTGATTTCTGAAAACATCTCGCAGCCCCCTCGCTAGATTTGATCAAAAATGTGCGGGCTGTCAAACAGAACTTCAATTTTAGTTTAATAACACTTAAATTTCAGTTTTATAGGACTTTCAGTGAGGTTCAGGCACCTCTATCCAGCAATGCAAGTTGATTTCAATTTCTGTTTTCATTTTCTGCAATTTCTTTCATAAACAATGTGTAAATGCTAGGTAAATGTTAATGGCTTAATCAAATGAACCTATCCTAACTAAAATCAACCTAAAATTAACCATCTTTCTTCCCCTTCCTCCTCTACCCAATTGTTACGGAAAGAAATTCCTATGGTTTGGGGTACCACAACAGACAACTTGACTCCAGAAATCAATCCTTTCCAATATGCAATAGAAATTAAATATCTAACACTAAAGGATCAGACCTTGCACCTTATTCCGAATGGTTGAAGCAGATCCTCGTTGAGCTTTCCAAATTCAGCTTGAATTGATAGATCACTTCCTCAACAACAAGTAAACAAGACAAGCATACTATATATATTTGTGTTAGATCTATTCTAGCATATATAATCAACAATGTATAAGCATTTGAAATCATCCATGGATAAAATATTCATTCAAACATACATTATTGGATAGGAAAAGATATTTCTATTAATATAAAATCAGAGATTATAATGAATACAACCTTTGTCGGCATGTCTGTGAATCGAAGAAACTGAATCCCCCACTTGGGCCTCCACCACCTCAATCCTCCATCTCTCGATAGCAAGCTCACAAGCAAAATGCAAGCTTGGGAAGAACACAAAAGTGCTCCAAGGGACAAAGGGATGCAGACTCAAGCACAAGTTTCAGCAACAATGGACTATAGTTTCTTTGCTCTCAATTCTCTTATGCCTTCAATGTACCATAGAGTTCCTTACATAGCTTTTCAAAGGGGTAATGAAAGGTCGAATCTGAGTGATCTCAAGGCATAGGGAAGGCCAGGAGTCAAGTGAGTTGGATCCATGTCAAGGAAAACTCCAAAAGGATTTATATTTTGTACACATCCTGATGTACACGGTTTTAGAGGTCAAACCCTCATATATACACGATAAGGGGTTTAAAAGTCACGTATAAAAATTTTCACATGTTTTTAGGGATGGTCTAGGAAACATTAAAGGACAAAAAATGGTCCAAGGGGTCTAAGGAGTCTACAGAGGGACAGGGGAAGGCCATACAAGTGTGATTCACATGGAGTGGTAAAATCAGCTATAACAGATGCCCCCTAATGTGTGAGGTAAGAGGGGTCATACGATGGCCGAAATATATTATAAGTCCATCCCAGAAGTGGAGTGATGAAGGATCCCAAATGGAAGACCAGCCACCCAATCAGCATAGTACAATGATACAACTGTGCAAATACAGATAGCAGTCAAAGTACAATGGCAATGAATAGGCATGATACAAGATATCACATAAGTGGTCATCGCCACGTACAATACACATAGATCAGGATCTCCATGATGAAGATATACAAAGGACCATGATCTCCATAATGGCTGAAGATATACAATGGATCAAGATCTCCATAATAGCTGGAAATGTCTGACATATACTGGAATCAAGTCACGAGAACTGAAATCTCATGAACACTGGCACAATCAAGGAGGTAGCATATAAGAGATGCCACCAATCTGGAAGGTCTTCTACACAAACCGCTACAAGTACATGTTGTACTATGTGAATAGAGGTGTCGAGGTCAAACATAGTAGTCCATCGTCTAATTACCAATCATTTATGTATACCATTAACAGATGTGATATCACCCATCGATAATGAAAATGGGAATCAAGGTACTAGAGTGCAAACTAACAAGTGTGAATAAATGTGTTGAGATCGAACACTTGAGAGGATCCATCGACCAGGGGACATTGATGTATTCCCAACGACTGTCGATGGCGAGAGAACCTGCCATTGATGACTACAAGTCTCAAGGCACTCAAAAATGACTCTAGATTCCAATCCTAGAATAAATGATCTGAATTTGATGGGATGAAATCCGCTAGAAGGAAGGCATTAAGGCATCCCTCATCATCCAACATGAGGTACTCACCAAAGTTGTATAATGTGGAAGGACTCGATCATAAGGTGCACGAACCAGTAACTGTACCGGGAATGGCCAACATGCAAAGTCAAGATAACTGAGGAATGGACGACTTAGGTTTCAACTTCCTTCGAACAAGAGAATAACAGTGAATGGTGACTGAATAAAGGTAGCATAGACTCGATATACAAAAATGGGACATCTTTGCGACACAGGAGGCATCGATAGAGGCTCCATGGGGACTGGAATCTTAACTATTCAGTGGAGGTAAACTTAGATAAATGAGTACAGATCCTAAAGTCAAACTATAAACCCAACCAATAGATGTGATATACAGTGCTCTGTTTGAAGGCGACATGACTCAACAGCTGCCAAAGATAACATTTTTCCTTATCTGGATTTTTGATTTTTTTATTTTTCTGTACTTTTTTCAAATATTTAAAAAGCTTGAAAAAGAATAAAACTACTTTATAGTTACAGACTAGGAGGAGATGAGTGTCATAGGGGCAAACAAACTAGTTCCAAGCAATGGAACATACCTATGCTCAATGCAAGGATACATGTGTAGGATAGCGACACTCGGGGGGAAATCCCCTCCCGGTAACAATACGAAATCAAGCTGCAAAGGATATATATAAAATGGCTCTACATGGCTAGACATGAGACAAGCTCGGGCTATATGGCTGAAACACAATGTTAGGGAAGCCAACATAAAGCTTAATAAGGTAGGGAAAGCTCATGATAATGCAACTACAACTTGACATAATGGAGTCCTGAGGGAAATAGGCCAGCAAAAGATCAAGAGGAGTATGAGGCTCTTGCGAAGTGTCATGGCAATACTATACAACGAAATTCCACAACCTAAAGGACAAAATGTCAGCATGGGCACCAAATGCAAATAAGGCTCTAACTAGGGTACCCATGTAAGGTCAAGCTCTACCACTCATATCATGCCACTTCTAAAACAACAAGAAGGTTCTGTGACATAATAGAGTGCGTTCGTACCTAAGGCTATAATGAAACGATCACAAGGTCATGAAAAATGCAAATGGTGATGAAACCTAACCTATATGCCAGTTTAGACATGATGCCTAAGATCGGCACGAACGAGTCAATCCAACGGCTGAAAATTTTTCAAAAATTTGAAAAATTTCTATAAATAGTAAAAAATTCAAAACATTATAAAATATTTGAAATTTTTACCCAATTGAGCTCAGATTTTCAACAGTGAATTCTAGGAGATCTAGCCGGTGGAATCCACTACCATTTCTTCCAGGCACTTACCCATGCTCTTCTCTTCCATTTTGATGCAATTTTTATCAAATTCCATGGTTATTTGGGATTTCTAGGCCAATCCAAGATAGGCACTGCGGCCCACATGGAAATCGAGGGTTTTTCCACTTATAGGGCTGGATATATGTGGAAAATTCCCTCATAGTCGTGTTCATATGGAGAGAATGTGAACATGGTGATGTAGAGGAGGCAGTAAGGGCCGATTTAATGGCTCAACAAGCACTACGTGCATGTGGGCTCTATAAATTTTGGTGTCTTGGTGGCTTAAGGGCCAAACCAGGACTATTGCAGATGCTGGTGGATTACTGGGATCCAGACTCAGAGTCATTCTAGATAGATGGGATGTCCCTCACCATAGAGGTGGAGGACATATACTTTATTATTGGACTTTTTTGACGGGGGGAATTTGTGAACCTACGTTCTCGCAGGCCCAGAGGTGGCCTGACTATAGATGAGTACATTGCGATGTACTGCTATCCAGACACTGAGAAGGTGGGGAGTCAGATCCCAACCAACTCTATACAGGTGCTAGGCCTAAAGGCCATCCTACTGACACTAGGAAGGATAGCAGGCTTGGCTTCACTCCACCAGGCCTCATGGCCTCTGATGTTCTATGCAGTGGAGTGCATGAGACCCACGGTATATGATTGGAGCACTACACTACTGAGCAACATGAAACATTAGCTCAGTGAGTGTAAGATGGGCAGAGTGTGAAACTTCAGTTTCAGCAGCATACTGAGCACGTTTTTCTTCGAGTGTGTTCCAGGATTGAGCCTCAGAGTTGACGTTCCTCTACACGGGGTTCAAGATCCGGCCCAACAGTGTTGGGTGGATGTGATGCGTAGACTGGGTGGAGGTAGGGTGTCCAACCCCTATCCAGCTGAGTTCTTTCTGTGGTGGTGATGACAGATAGTTTCCATCTATGACTACCCCTATGCAGGGATAGATTTTTGGGGGGACCCGGACATGCTGCTACCACCAAAATCGGCATACGGTGACATAGGTAACGAATCTCGACCCTCTCTTTATATTTTTGAGTTATTTAATTTTTTGTGTTTTCTTATTATATTGAATCAAAATACATGTTTTTGGGTGACAATACATAGTGACATCTACCATGTGCATGCAGATGTGGGACCACGGCGGCCTGAAGGCTTCCCTCATCATAGACGGAGGGGAAGAAGAGATGATATCATGGGTGTGGATGCAGAGCAGATGCTCCAGAGCATTCATACCAACTTTGCGAGGTTGACACACAGAGTTCCCATGGCGCAAGTTGAGGACTTGCCTAAGGCCATGCAGCGCCAGTTGGTGGGTGTACCATGAGCATGGGTATGATTATTTCGACGGCTAGCTAGAGCCGTAGTGACATTCCATGATCACAACCCCCCTCCTCCTCCATAGGCTTAGATACCTGGGAGTGATACATTTTGTATTACCATGTATTATATTTTGGTGGCTTGAGAGCCCCATTTTTGTATCATGACACTATGTATTACAACATTTTGGATGTTTATAAATTTTCTTATGATGATCGGTTTATTTATTTACATGTGTAAAAATTTGTGTTTGTGATGAATTTATCGTGTATGAGACAAACGCCAATCTAACACGTAGTTAGCATATGAGTGAGCAACTTGATTATTAATTCTTGGAATATGTATGTATGTTATATTGTCAAATTACCATTCTAACAATCTCACATGTAAGAATCATCTTAATAACGTCGGATCTCTAACATGGTACAAACCATTAAGCTGTGACACTACTAACTCCAAATCAAGACGTACCTCAAGAGAGAGAACACCATGTAAAATGGCATCTCGTAGAAGGTCAATAACATCACTATATTCAGCAATATTGTTTGAAGATGGCTGTAGAAATACGCCTCCTGAAGACAATACCTGACCCATAGGAGTATAAATCACCCAAGCAGCAGAGGTTGAGTGTTGAGTGTGATGGCTCACACCATCTGTGAATCCTATGCAGGTGGAAGATTCCATTGAAATTTTCCATAAGAAACAAAAACTAATCACAAACCCGATCACTATAATAAAAAGACCTAACTATGAAAAACTATACAATAATATACAATAACCAGCCTTGGCTGAAAATCATGCATAGTACTTCTTGAGATAGAGCCCATTTCTAGGCTCCACCAAGGTCGTCCCCTCATAATACACTAACTCATAAGCGCCCTTCTCTAACACATGTTTGACTATGTAAGGACCACGCCACATGGGGTTAAACTTTCCTACCCCAAGTGTTCTTTCGGTTGATCCCACAAAAGGACCAAGCCTCCCTCACTAAACCTCCTTGGATGGATAGACTTATCGTACTGGACCTTTACGCGACATTTATTTACTTCTAGAGCCACCAAGGTATCTCGATGCTACTCATCAAGATGTTCAAGGTGGACCAAATGCTCCTCCAATGGGGAAGTGTCCAGTAAGAGCTCTACAACTAGCTTCAAAGAAGGAATCTCGCACTCAACTGGCAATATCAACTCCACTCCATGTACAAGTTGATATGGAGAAAAACCTGTGGCAGTATTAACAGCGGTTCTATATGCCCACAAAGCAGGATATAACATAATGTGCCAATTATTCTTGCTCTATACGATGGTTCGTTGGAGAATGTATTTGAGTGATTTGCTCACTGCTTCTACCTGTCCATACGCTTGAGGATAGTAAGAGGAGGAATGCTCTTGTTTGTACCCTAACTTTGATGCCAACTATTCCATCATATGATTCTGAAAGTGCGAGCCATGGTCAGTGACAAGCTCTTTCAAAATCCCGAACGAAGTAATAATATGGTTGAATACGAAGTGCGCAGTTGTCTCACCATTGGATTTAACTATAGGCATAGCCTCAGCCCATTTTGTGAAGTAATCAACAGCCACTATGATATGATGATGCCCCCCAGCTAAAGTTAGGTTGCAATCCATAAAATCAAGCCCCCACTTAGTGAAGGGGCTGGCGGTGATGATGGGATGTAACGAGGTAGGTTTCGAGCTCATATTACGTGCAATCACTTGGCAAGGGTGGCACCTCTTGACCACATCTACACAATCCTTAAATATCGACGGCCAGAACTAACCCGCTCTTAAAAAATTTTGGGCTGTAGAAAGCCCAGATAAATGACCACCACACGCCCCTCTATGGCAATCATTCAGCACTACCTTAGCCTCCTCATGAGTTAAACAACGTCATAAAATGGAATCTACCCCATGGCGGTACAAAGTGTTATCCACTATGAGGTAATTCTTAGACACATGACGTAATCGTTGTCGTTCATCCCATGAGAGGTGAGTGGGGACCTTCAATGTTTGTAAATATATAATGATATCCCCATACCATGGGTCTAAATTTGAGATTAAGAAGATGTGTTCATCGATAAACGTATCTTCACAAACCAACTCCTTGGCCTCGCTTGGGAAATTCGATATAAGCTCTGCAAAAATTAATGATTTATTCGATTTTGCCGAAACAAACTCGAGATCAAATTCTTACAAGATGAAAATCCATTTATTATATTTTCCCCCAATCATCCTTTGAGTGAGGATGAATTGAAACAGATTGACATGGGCTACAACCAAGGTTTAGCGAATGAGAATATAATGTCTCAACCGTTGAACCTCATGTATGGTAGCTAAAACAAGCTTCTCAACATGAGAATAACAAATCTCTGTGTCAATAAGATTTCAGCTCAGATAGTATATGACATGCTCTTAGAGCTCCTCATCCTCTTGAACCAAAACCATACCAATCGTCTCCATGGACATGGCCACATAAAGTAGAAAATCATGGCTATAGTCTGGGGGACTAATCACCGGGGCCGATGCTAGGGATCATTTGAGCTCATCAAAGGACTCCTAGGCTCGCTCATCCCAACAAAAGGTGGTGTCCTTCTTCAAAAGACACATGAAGCCTCTAGTCAAATTGGAAAAATTGACAACGAACCTCTGTAAGAAGTTTTCTATGCCTTACAAACATTGAAGATGACGAATATTTTTTTGGGGAGACAACTGAAGTATTGCCTCAACCTTCAAAGGGTCAACTCTTATACCCTCTTTAGAAATGATGAATCCTAACAAACGACCTGACTTCACACAAAATATGCACTTGTCAAGATTTAATATGACCAAATAATGGCGACATCTTTCGAATACCAATATCAAATTATAGGAATGACGCATTCTCATACGAGAATGAGTAGCAAGGTCATCCAAAAATACTTCGATAATCGATTTGAGATCATGGAAGATCAAGGTCATGGCCCACTAAAAAGTAGCTCCGGTGTTCTTAAGGCCAAAAGGCATTTTTCGATATGCAAAAGTTCCCCAAGGACAAATAAATGCAGTTTTATGTTGGTCCTCAGGTTTAATTTATATTTGATTATATCCAGAAAAGCCGTCCATGAAGGAAAAAACCTCGCTACCTGCACACTCATCCAAAATCTGATCAATAAATGGTGTGGGGAAATTGTCCTTAG
>LPNX011186457.1:178251-207656 GCA_001517045.1 Pseudotsuga menziesii
TTATGTATTGTTTCCTCTCATTGCTTCAGATGGAGCACACCTTAGACCGGTATATGGGATTCACAGATGGAGCAAGCAGATGGTCTCCAAACCTCACCTCAGTTGCATGGGTAATCTACTCCCACTCGCATGAGTTGATCCACATCGACGGAATATGCGTGAGTACCACAACCAACAACTAGGCTGAATATGATGGTGTCAATGGCCTCTTGGCCACCACTCTCCAGTTATACATTCACCATCTCGATGTCTTCTTAGACTCCCAGCTACTTGTTTCTCAATTGAACAACCACTACCGAGTTCGCGATCCCTACCTCTTTAGAAATTACTTGTGCACTAAATAGATGGTTAGAACATCTGAATCCATCACATTCACACATGTTCCTAGAAACCTCAATAGTGTCGCAGATCAAATGGCTAACGATATTCTAAATTGGCACATCCACAACCGCATATAGGAAATATACAACCATAACATCATGCATAATCATGTCTAAAAAATACACACACAGTGTAATAATACATCACATAGACATTTGCATTCCACAGCATAATAAAAAGACTGACATAATAAAACCATAAAAGTGCATCCACGTGCATCAAAAAATATATATATAAATTGATCAGTCGCATGTCCAAAACATGTCCAATACAAAAATGAGAAGCCACATATGCTTTCTCAGCAGGATATATATAAGCGACACAAAAATCCCTAAGTGTACCAACGCACTAGGCCACTAATCTTACTCAGACCCATCATCTGACTCGGTATCATCATCTTCCGAAGAGGACTCCTCCTCTGCAGGAAGATCACCTCTCGCCGTCCAATGAAAGTGCTCACAAGCCACTGCCATATTCCTCATCACGCCAGTCAACTCTGGAGGAAGGTTGTGAATAGCGGCATTCAAATTAGTACTCAGGTGCTACCAGCCATCATTTGACACTCCAATAGCAAGCTCCTCCATATATGGAACCAGTCCATCCATATCTTGCTGTTGCCTGTGGGAGCTCCCGGCAGGAACAGCCGCAGCAGGTACGGTAACAACCCACCTCTGATGCCCGGGCGGCGGGCGAGGACCAACATCTGCACATACAAATAAGGACACAATCAGTCCACGTATATCAATATGCAAACCACTAACCAGCTCAACTATACTATGCATAAAGATGAACATAAAAACATCACGCATATATACCAGCTGGTCCCCATGCCTGGCCAAGAGGTCGGGGCATCTCAGGGTCTCCCTGGAAATCCATACCTGCATATGGGTACTCCTCGATCACCACAGGAAGCTGGAGCCACTACTCCAATAACTCCTCCATAAAAAAATGGCCCACTCTGTCACCACCCTCGTGAATCATCATCTGGCGCCACCTGTACATCTTCGGCTCCCTCGGACCACTGTCCTACATGGCCCGATGAGGACAAAGTGTAGGTACTTTCTCAAAGAAGAAAGCACACAGGAAGGAGCCAAAGCAAAAACCAGCACCAGTAGTCTTTAACTTCTTCAGCTGATGCCAAATAGCCTGCAGATACATCTGGCCCCATGCATAATAAGTGCCACATATGGCACGCTCTACTAGTTGCAGCTGGCCACCAGAAATATTGTGGCTCCCCATGGAACCCAAGATACGCTGCAGTAAGGTCCCCACCACCTGTGTGAACAAGTCCTCGATGTCACACATCAGGATGTAAGAACCACGCACGTACATCGTAGCATAACAGTGTCGATCAGACATCTCATCCAATGTCTCCCCCCAAGATAGCACAGGTAACAAGTCACCAACCACTCCCAATATAGGGAGCCCAGTAATGAAGTGTACATCCTCCAGCGTAATCTCAATGCACTGGCCCTGAAAGAGGAACACCTCCTTGTCAACATCCCAGAAACCTATCAATGTTTACATCAGCAACCCCAAGCTCTGCATAACGGGTATGCTCATAAATTTCAGCAATCCACAATGGGCTAATGTATCTCTAACATTCCCGTCATGCAAGGATGCATCCTTGACACTATTGCAGTCTCTCTCCCTCCACTTGATCTCCACCATCCTGCACAAGCAAAAACCCTGATGTGAGCCATTTCCATAATCAAAAAATCACCCAAAAGAGGCTAGGGTGCACCTATTTGGGAAAAAGGATCCCCCAAGGTGCTCATAATTGCCCCATAGATGCACCTAGGGCACACCTTTTCCTTTGAAAGGTGCGACTTGGCCCCCATGAAACCCCAAACTACTCATGGGGGGCCTCCAGGTGACCAAATCCAGCAAATAAACTGCCAAAATGATGAGATTCAGTGAGAGCTTTTACTTGCAAGTCGCGGCACGTGAAACCATCGGTCGAATCAAGAGAAATTGGAAAATGAAGAATTAGGTCCCACCTCTCCAATTCCACAATGATCAATGACAATGACACTTCACCATGTGGACCCCACCCTTATATATGCCCCATTTGACCTAATTTCTTTCGATCGACATAACAGGACCATACGGACTCCGTTTGAGACATCGTTCACGCTACTGGTTTCAGAATTCCGCCCTCTATCTCTTTATGAGACCATCATCTCATATTTAATATGTCAATTTCAGGACCATTTCCCACAAGTCACCTCAATTTACAAGCCATGATATGATGATGCAAGTGTCTACAGACCTGTACTTGTATCACACTTCCCGACCGCAACTGATACGATTTTTTGGGCCACCTCCCATTAAGGAATGTAATTTTACTTTTATTTTTGTATTTATAATTGTCTTTTCCACCACACCTTACATGGACATCTGGACCATCGTCCACAAAACCCTTTATTTTTCTTGCATGTATTTGGCATATAAGTGCCCCCGGACTTGCACTTACATCCAAGTCCGTCCACTGTAACACACACACACGCTCTCCTGACCTCTGTCTGAGATCCACCTTGATTTGCATGCCTTTTGCCGCATCGAATCACGAGCCTCTTCTGGGATATATCCTATGCATGTATTGGTATGTTTGAGAGCCTTCTGCTCTGTCCATACTATGTGGATGACCTTTGGACCTCTGTCCACCGTCCCGACATGGGGCACCACCTGTTCCACCGCAATCAGTTGACTATATTGGAGTTTCGTTTAAGCTCTTTTCTGACTCCTTAAAACAATGAAAAGATTGCCGAGTGCAATGGCTTCCTTTCCTGCTCGCTAAAGTATAGGAAAGGGCATCTACATCATCTCGTTTACCTCCTTTTGAGGACCATGTAGACCATCAATTAAAAAGGACCTCCTTGGCACACACAAGCCAAGACCGTTCCCCTCTGCATACTTTTATGCTTTCTCGGGTAGAGGGGCCGCACTTTGTGAAAAAGCTCACCACGCGTTGTCGCTAAGCTCTTTTCTAGCCTTCTCATCAAGAAAATATTGCCGAGCAAACTTGGTTTCATTCATGCTTGTAAAAGTATCTGAATGATCATCCAGTCAGTATAGGTTTAACCTTTTCTGTCATGATTGGACTACCAACGGTAAAGAAGTCTCTCATCCCCTCCAGGATGGGCAAGCTCTCCTATGTATATTTTTATCCTTTTTCGGGCACAGGAGACTACCAACGAAAAAAGAGCCCCCACTGGTGTCTTCTCCATGCTTTCAGACTCTCTAAAATTGAAAGCACCATCGAGCATTTACCTTCTCGGGCTCGCCAAAAATCCACGAGAACGTACCATAACGATGTCCCTAGACACCACCCCACAGAAAACAGTTTGGAAACATTCCCCCGTTGGGTCGCCTTTGTTCAGAGTACTCTGCAATGTTTCTTCCTTGGATCCCATCAGTATCAAAAGTCTCTACCTCCTCCAAGTATTTCCCATCTGTAGTGATATCCCCGGTATTTCAGCTATGATCCCATTCCCATGAACCAATTTCATTTCCTGCCTGGTCCGCCCTCCCATCATACTCTGAACAAAGGAAGTTTGAGTCTCCCTCCCTCTTCCCCTATTCAAATCTTTCCCTCCCCCCCTCCCCATTCAGTGAGTCAGTCCGCAGATTACTTCACACCTTCCAATTATCTCCCTCGCGCTCCTGGTCAAGGAAACATCATTGCCTTGGCTAGGGGTAGGTCTCCCTCTATTGACGCCAACACACATATTCCAGAGGATAGACCTAGAGGTCCCTATATCTTGGTTTCATTAACCTCATTGATGAGTTCCTTGGACCACTTGAGAGGAGTCCTAAGTGCCTCTCGGGATGGTTGTTTCTCACGTGCTCGACTTCAACTACATCATCGCATCGTTAAGATTCGTATAGGGTTTTGTCTGTACAATATTTGGTCAAAGACCCTGGTTGTCACCTGACTCTAGCACATTGGTGAGTCCACTCGGGGGACCTAAATAGGTTATGTCCCTTGTGATTTCTAGGTTGCGTTGGAGACAGTGTTCAGAAGCCCCATCAGTGCTTCGATATACCTTTATGATTGATGCAGCATACTTGTACCACAGAGACTCTGACTCTCAATCAGCGAGTCCACACAGCTATGTACCATTCCAGATCCAGTAGACCCTCAGTCGTGAAGATATATCATTCCATGAGAATGCCATGGGTCCAATGTACCAGATCATCATTGTATTCAGCCTCACATGAAGGCAACCATTATTGTAACATCAATTGTATATGATCGACTCTTGTATTTTAGAGCATAGATAAAATTATTCTTTCAACATTGTCACAAGCATGGGGATGCCTACCTCATCCATATACATGTCACACATTATTTGTATCACACCCATTGATGGGAACCATATTAATACAAAAACCAAAAGCCACCATGCCCCAGCCCCGGAAACACCACCTCTACGCAACAAATCCTATGATGTCCATCAGCCATATGTTGAGCTCTTGCCCTCACACATCAAGGCGCAATCCGTTAACCCAAAAATCCCCCACTCAGCTCTCAATGGCCTACACCACCCAAGGACACCATCTCACGACCCTCATATCACTCCATTTGACCCCCACACCCTCAAAATAGATAAAGGATGAAGAAAAGGGCTTAAAAACCCCAAAAAGGAGTCCAAAATAGTCTCCTAGGGGCTAAAACCCTAAAAGGAGCTAAAGTTAGGGTGGAACGGGATAAAATCCCAAAAAAGGGGCTAAAGCCCCGACCAAGGGCTTAAAACCCTAGAACCCCTTGAAAAAGCTATAAAAGGAGGGTGGGGGGTCACTCTCAAACAAATTCTCCCTTGCATATTGTTATGCTACCTGTGGATGCCTTGAGACACCTTTGCCTCTCAAGCCACCCACTCCCTTTCCTCCATTTCCATTGAGCCAAAGCTCCCCATCTAAGAGTGGTGCTTCCACAAGCTAGGGCATGGTGGCCCATTTCCACCAAAGAAGGTATAGCTTGTCTTTCATTCCTGGTTTATTTGTTTTCTTTGCTTTCTAACCATTGTTTCCATTTGTAGGTTTTACTATAGCTTAGGATTTGTTTGCAGGTCTTTGGAGGCGGAACCCTAACTTGTGTTTGCAGAGGGGTTCACCATTGCTTCTCTCTTCTTTCTGTTCGTAGCTTAGTTTAGTGTTCTGTCCATTTACATTCTGTTGTTTATTTTCTGCATTTACCCACTAGCAGGAACCTACCCTTCTATCCTATAGACAGAAGCGAGCCATTCCTACCCCTGTAGCAAGGAGAAATCCCTGCTACACTCCCAATGGTTGATACAGTAGTTGATCCAATTTCATCCTCAGTTGATCCCACTCTTTTACAACAATAAAATAGTAAATAACTAGGAAACCATTAGTAATAGTAATTAAAAATATTAAATATAGTTTAGGAAGAGAAGTGTGTCTTCAATATTTGATGGACAAGCCATATTTAAGGCAGTGATATTCATTGTAATCAATCATCCATTCAAGTATATTATATTTATACATTCTTATTCTGAAGATGGAACATTTTCCTCCTTAACCTAGATACAGGCTTACTAATTACAACCAGATAAGATTGTAACATTGGTATCTGAGCGGTTGCTCCTCCCCTGAGATCGAATTCGACTCCTCCCATCTTTAAGCTCAGTTTCTCCTCATGCATTCACACCTTTTGTCAATCAACTCTCATCCAATCCACTCACTGTTTGACTATCGCACTACACTTTTTCCTTCTCTCCCTCATCCCACTCTCACAGCTTACCTACAACACCCTCTGCATACACCTCCCTTCACTCTACATGCTAGTTGTGCCTCCACCACCTCCTTTCCCTCCAGGAGATCTTCTACACACCCATCTCCATCACTTCATTCCAACACCCACTCCCTGCGCTCCCTCTTATTGCACCTTTGTTCATCCTCCATCTGTGCAACTCCAGCGCTCACCAGCTCTCACACATCCTCCAAACCCTTCCATCCAATCCCTCACAACCCCTACACAGATATAACACCCACGCACCTTCCACTCCCCATACTCCTCCTCCACGTTGCTTCCCTCTAATCCATCTACACACAACTCCTCCTGCTCTCCCTCCACTCCCCCAACTCCATCGCTCACCTCCCTCATCACATCCCCCAAACACTCGCATAGCCCTCCCTTTCGTTGTAGCACCATCCAAGAGATGCTCTCCTTTCATGTACATTTCCACTCTTCAACCCTAAATGCTTAATAAAGAAATTTGAATATTATATCATTTCTATTATATTAAAATTTATTTTTTATTAAATTTTAAAAATTTCAAAATGAAGTTAAGAATAAAAATATTTAAATATAATTTTATATTTATTATTTTGATTTTGAATCGTATTCAATAATACTAATAATAATTGTTACTATAAATTATTATTAGTTGATCAAATCTATCAAATAATTTAAGTGACTTTAACTCTCCATAAGTCAAAATAAACGTCCAAGTATTCACTGCCACATACCCAGACCAAGACTATGGCATATCTAACATACCAAATTGTAAAATTAGAGAAGGACATCAAAGCCATCATCACCGCCAACCAAGAAAATTTCAGAGAAGAAATGAAAAATAGCAATGCAACACTGAAGAGAGAAATAAAAAATGAAGTTGTTCTAGTGTTAGAAAGAAGACTAGATGAAAAATTGGACATCATGATCAGGAAACACAAAGAGTTAGATGAAAAGATGAGCGTGATGACAAAGAATGTACGTACCATGGCACAGAACCAAAATACAATAATGGAAGTATTAAAAAAATTAAGGTCTAGTAGAAATCATATCAGCATCTCAGATATGTTGGACCACTATGTCAATAAAAATGAGAGCAACAAAGTCGATGAAGATAATAAACAAGACAAGGAAACAAAATATCTTAGGGATGACCAAAGTAGCAATAATATAATTGATAAAAATAAAAATGGGCTCGACCAAGATCGTAATAAGAGTCAATCTAGTGTTGTTGATAATATTAATGACGATCAATACAATTACAAAATATGGATCCTACAATATGCAAAGGAATTCAAGTCAAAGAAATCAGATATTTTAGATTCATCTTCTACATTAATAGTTCTACCACCCTGGAGAGACCTAAATGTAACACTATCTAGCGATTTCGAGTGTGAGAACCATCAGGAGACGACACTTCTCAAGTTAACTCATAAGGATAATAAAAGGGAAACGTTACGTGATGACATCCTAAGTATCGTGGGAAAAGTGATTTCTAAAACAAATCCTGATATGGTCAGTTACAAAAATATTCCTTGTATTCATGTACATGGAAAATGAGACAACAATAATAAATGGAATGGAGTACAAATTCAAGTTACAAGTGAAGGGAAATTGACAAACTATTGCGTAAATACCAACCACATACCCGATACAAGTTCTAAAAAATAATACATAAAGGAAGTAATGACGTTTTTTCAACACAAAATGAGAATGAAAATATGACAACAATAATCTAAGATTTGAGGACAAATCTTTCCTAAGGGGAAGGAAATGTTACATCAATAAAATAGTAAAGAAATAGATGACCATTAGCAATAGTAATTGATAATATTAAATATAGTTTATGAAGAGAAGTGTCTCTTCAATATTTGATGGCCAAACCATATTTAAGGCGACCATATTCATTGTAATAAATCATCCATTCAATTATTATATTTATACATTCTTATTCTGAAGATGGAACATCTTCCTCCTTAACCCGGATATGGGCTAATGGATTACAACCAAATATGGTTGTGACACACTCTTTCTTTAAAGAGTGAAGAAAATGTCGTTAATCTCACTCTTCCTTTGAAGAGTGAAGTTAAAGTGGCTAAGTTGATGTCATCTCCACCTGATCCCACTCTTTCACCCAAGAGTGTTAAGAATAAAGTAGTCACGTTGACACAATCTTCGTCTCATCTTCCAGTTGAGAGTGAACATAAACGTGCTGAAGTTTTCTTAGTCAGTTTGATTTGTTCTATGCAAGGGAAAAATTTTTGTATTTCAATAGAACCCTCTCCAAGTACCAAGGTTATTTCCTTTGATTGGAGAAATCTAACATAATCTCATATTCCTTCAAGTTTTCCTTTCTATATATCTATGCAAGTTACTGCTAAGAGCATACTCTGCACTATTGTTGTTGGAGGGGATTCTGTTAGTATTATATCCTCAACTTCTTGGCAAGATATAGGTTCTCCTTAGCTTGTGCCAGCCATCTATCACATTCTGTATTTTAATAGAATACCTACTTCACCTTTAGTGATCCTTCCTCACTTACCTATCAACTTAGGAGATAAAATTGTCTATATTGATGTTATGTTAGTCCAAGGTCCCTTAGATTTTAATTTTCTCCTTGGACTATATTATGTTTATGCCATGAAATTTGTAGTGTCCACACTCTTTCGAGTGATGCATTTTTCCCATGATGGGAATATTGTGACCATTGATCAGCTTTCCTTTGTTAAACATGATCATCATATAACTAATAGTCATCAGACTTCCCTGAATATCCCACATGTTCTTGTGGTTCTTTCCCCTTCGTCAACAATGTCTCTCGACTCTAGACATCATGTCTAAGTTCAATCATTTGTAAATCAATCAATTCTTCCCATCATGGAGAATCTTAGGGGCATGTCTCCAGTATCTGGATATCATACTGGAGTTAAGCCCCTAGATTGTTATGTAAAAGGGGAAACCTACCAACCTATGGACATCATGTTGGCTAATAACTGAAGGAGAGCATAGTTCCCATTCTATTTCAAGCTCGTTAAAAAATGAAATAGGTGTTTAGCATAGTTTACATATGGTTTCAAGCTCGTCAAAACATGAAACTGACCTTGAGCATAGTTTGCTTCTGGTTTCAAACTCATTAAAAAATAAAACCAACCTTGAGCATAGTTTTATTCCTTTTCAAGTTTGTTAAAAATGAAATGGTCTACCTCAAGCATAGTTATTTTCTGGTTCAAGCTTGTGTAAAAATGAAATAGGTCCCCACAAGCATAGTTATTTTATGTTTAAATATTGTGTAAAAATGCAACAGGTTGTCATAAGAAATTTTGTCTTTTCATGTAAAGCTCGTTAAAAATGAAACAAATTCTTCCATTGTGTCTAGTCTTTTAACTTGAACCTTCATTCCATATGCTTGCATCACTTCCTCTTTCTTCCTCCGTCCCTGGTGAACCTTTTCCTAGGAGCAACCCATAATTTAGTTGGATAAAGAGAAGAGTTGGCAGATGAAACGAAGCTTGGGGGGCATGTGTCCAACCTCTTTACAATACGTTGGAATTAAGCCACTTGACAGTTATACTGGGGGCAAGTACCAACCACTGGACATCATGTTGGGAAAACACCCGTCAATGGGAGACATTTTGAGCATACTTTCCTTTTAGTGTTTATCTCTCTAAACCATGAAACGACATTTTGAACATAATTCCTATTCTGTGTCAAGCTCGTTAAAATATGAAGCAGATACCTGGAGCATTCTTTCAATTGATCTTCAAGCTCGTTAAAAACATGAAAACTGGATTGAGCTTAGTTTATTACTATTTCATGCTCTGGATCCAAACATGAAAAAATATTTGAGTGCCTTTTATACCCTCATCATGCTCGTTAAAAATTCAGTGAAAACTTTATTGAGTGTGCTTTTACCACTTTTTCAGACTCGTTAAAATGGATAACGAAAAAGGAAAACCCTGTGATGTCATCTTTAAGCTCTTTTTAGGCTCTTAAAACATGAAAAGATCGCCAAGCATACTTAATTCTTTCACGCTTGTAAAATTATTTGAAAGGTCATCTATTGGGTGATAGTTCACTCCTCTTTTGGACAGCTTACACTCTTTTACAAAAAAGGTATACTTTAGTTTATTACGACTAGAAGATTTCTCCTGGGTATTGGTCATTTTTGGACATCAGGGACTAAATTTACGAGAAAGTGCATTATGGAGTCTTCTTAGTCATTTTAGACTCTCTAAACATGAAACATCAGCTGATTTTACCTTTTTTCGGACTCATAAAATTAAGCGTTGAAGGACCCCTTTTGGGAATGAACTCCTCCTTTCTCAGGTTCATAAAACATATGAGGATGGACTCATCACTTGATAAGTTATATCGATCATTTTTTACCCTTTTCAAGTTTGTTAAAAATCAAAGAGGTACTCATCCATCATGATGGGAAAATTAAGGGAATGGGGATTATCTTTCATTTTTATTAATGGAAGCTCCTAGTCCCCTTTGAACATGGCACCTGTCTACATTTTCATACAAATATTTGGGTATTCATTTTTTCATCAAGTCGATCCACTTTCATGAGTCATTTAACTCCTTTGAGTCAATTCAAAGAATGCATCGTTTTGTCTTTGCATTATGTCTGGTCTCTGCCTCGTTTGAGTCAATTCTACCAAGTCACTTATTGTGTCCTTCAATGTTAAAAGGGATTATTTACCACAATCTACCTATGAAGTTACTTTACCTTCCTTCAAGTCATTTATATCTAAATCAATCCAATGGTTGTTCCATTATCATGATCACTCCGAAACCACTTTTGTTCCAAGTTTCGTGTCAATGATGGGAGAAACATGATGGCCCTCCTTTGACGAGTCTATTCTCATTGACACTAGTACATCATCAAGGAATTAGTCTTAGAAAACAATCAAGTACCTTGAAGCTCGCATTCCTCAATGGCAGGTTTTCTCGCTTTCGACGGTAGGATTTCGTCACTGGCCTCAGATTGGAAGATTTCACCAAATGTTCGAGTTCAAATCATATATTCACGTTTGGAGGAATGTACTATGTTACATTGGGAATCATTGACATTAATGGTGACTTCCCTCGCACTTGTTAACGGTATACATTAATGACCAGTAATCAAGTGGTTTCTACCATTTTCGGCATCAGGACGTCTATTCACATGGATAGAATCGTACTATTTGGAATTGGAATGAAGACCCTAAATGGTTAGGTATTCGCTTGAATATGTGCCTATATTCAAGTTACGATGGACTATTTTTTGAGTTATTGCATGGATACACATTGTATGTCTGGTGGCTATGCTCAAATTTGAGTCAAAATGACATCGATCTGCAATGTATATTTCGTAGCTATGTCCCACATACCTTGTTTATATCAGGAGACACCATTAGGGATCTTGAAACCATATGTGAAAAACCCTTTGGTCATCCTATATTCACAGTACACCAAGAAAAACACTTGGGGATATTACTATGCATGTATCGTCCAGGTAGTTAGGCATTCAAGCAAGGGTATGGTCCTAATCCTCCTTGTCATGTTTTATTGTTGTAACCTATGGTATATAGCGAGTTGTGATGTCACTTCCCCATGCCTCCAACCGGCGTAGAGGACGCGACTACTAGCTTTATCAAACCGGGCTAACCGCCCATGAACATGTACAAGCTTAAATAAAATTCATAAACAGAATGCTTAAAGAGAATTTGAACTAAAAACATGCACACATGAATGTTTATCATACATAGATGCATTTTAATCATCATACACAACGGAAACCAACATCATTCATACACGTGTGCATTCAACATGTTCATTTCATTTTCATTAACAGTAAATATAGAATTGCAGAGATAAAATACACAAGATTACTTATCTTATGAAATCTTTGCTCCGCAACCAGCTACGTCGCTGCAACGTTCCACCCAACCTTAGGCCAGCGTGCTCCTTAATCTCTCAGCAGCACTGCCACCCCCGAGCTGGGCATGATTCTCCAAGTAATAAGGGAACTAGCAGGCTTACACATAGCCAGGATACACAAAACACATAGCCAAGCCAACAAAGTTGGGTTTATCAGGCCATTAAGGAGCTGATGAAGGAAATTTGCTAAGCTAGTGAGCTCATTACAGAGCCAAGAACACCTACACTAGAACTAGCCTGACCTCTAAGACACCCATCCACACCCAACACAAGGAATCAGTCCCTTCTCTGCTACACAGTCCCTCAGGCCCTGCATTCCCTTCTAGTGCTATTCAGGGGTGATGGAGAAGAAGGCCATCTCTCTAGCTCTATCTATGTGGTTTCTAGCCACCAGGTTTATCAAGCAAATCTAAGCCAACATCTCTACTCCTCTCACTGTCCAAAGACCAACCATTGCACTCCGGTAACTAATTTAGCTATTACAGCTTAAACCAGGGAAAAACGACTTCAAACCATCAACAACAGTCCCCAAACGTAACAGCAAAAACGACTCACAACATGGGGGAAAACACATAGTCCTGAATCTTATCAATGCGCACAACTCACAGTAGGGAAAAACGCCCCGAATAGTCTGTGCGTGAGGCCAATGGTCGGTGAGACAGCCAAAAACGTGAATGGCCCTTCACAGCCATGGTAAAAACACATGAAGTTACAAAAACGTGAATGGAAAATGCACCAGCAGCTCCCAAAACATGAGGAAAAAAACCCAATCCCCAGCACTACAAAAACGACCTCCCATCCATGGGAAAAATGAAGCCAACCACCAAAAACGTGGAATGAAAAAAAACAGGAAAAACTCCAGCTGCTCCCAAAAGCCCCAACGTGAAGGAGAATAGTGAGGAAAATGGAAAACGTGGATGCATGGCAGAATGGCATACATTTTTGGGCATTTTCCTTGCCAAGGAAGTCAGAACACGTTTTTCAAAAAATGGTTCTCTGCCCAATTCGAATTTCTTTGCCCATACTCTTCCCATTCCATGCAATAACTAACTCAACCACATTCTGGCAGAAATAAATGATTGGGGAAAAAGACAAGAAAGGTAGTTGACAGCTTGATGGGTCTTCTCATAGACATTTTTGGCTTTTCCCCATATCCCTATCCTTGTGAAGATCATGCCCCATTCGATTTAGTTTCCGCGACCGTAGCTGGTTGTGTTTATTTCAATTAATTGTAGATGCATATTTTACATGGTGACCATCATAATACATGCCGCATGCCCCGATATACCATCGGTGACAATTTGAATCCAAAACATATCATTACCGATCAATGGTGGGGCCTTGGCCTTTAGCTCCACACCATGATCATTACAATATATACATCATATACATCTAATGTAACGGGGTCAAAACCGGGACATTACATGTGATGGTTTGAAAATCTTGGGAGGATCCAAACTTTGTATCCACTCCTTTCACATGTTTTCTTATTTCTTTAGATTGAGTAGTGTGTGTTTCCTTTATAGTTAAAATTATTAAAGAGAGAGTTAGTTTTGTTACGTAGTTATGGCTATGCCTTATGGAACTACCAACCAAGAAACCCCTTCTCAAGGGAAACCTTTTGTTATTACTTATTTTATAAATATTGGCCCTCCTATCATGGCTCCATTATTTCTTCCAAGATTGACTATAGGATTACCTGTATGGTTATTCTCCAGTCCAGTTATCCCAAGTGCACCGATTGTTTCAAATCTCAACTCTATATCACAAGAGCATCAACCTCATGTTGATCTTTCACCTTCTTCACCAAATGTGTCTTCTTCCCTTTTTCCTTCTTCTCCTATCATAATTTACAATGTTAGTAATCAGGTGGATAAGAAGAAGAAGAAAAGGAATATTAAGAAGAAGAAAAACAAACAAAGAACTAAATCTCAACCAACTACTCCTCATAGTGTTGATATTGTTGATTTGCCCATGAAAACACCTCGTAATCCTAAGTTCATTTGTAGAATTTTCAAGGGTGACCATCTTCTTAAGGATTTTCACAATCTATCCCAGTTTTTAGAAGCATGGTCTAAGGCATCCCAACAACCCATGTCATAAGCCTTTGTTCATCATATTGATGATACCCCATCAACCAGTGACTCTGTGGTTAAGAGTCGAAAAGTAAAAGTTAGAACTCCTTGCTTGTTATGTAAGGACATACACCTTACTTAGCTTTGTCCTCACATGGATGAAGCTTCAAAATTTTTGGAAAATATTATTGTTCCTCGGTGACAACTTCCAATAGGTTATCATAAGTTGTACCTTGACCTCCCATTGGTTAATAAAGTGGTCGATCCAGTTTCATCCTCGGTCGATCCCACTCTTTCTTTAGAGAGTGAAGAACAAGTAGTGCATTCCAATCTTCCTTTGAAGAGTGAAGTTAAAGTGTTCGAGTCAATGTCATCTCCACTCGATCCCATTCTATCATTAAACAACATTAAGAATGAAGTAGTCACTTTGACACAATATTCGTATCGTCCCTCTCTTCCAGTTGAGAGTGAACTGAAACCCGTTTAAGTTTTTATAATCAGTTCAGATTGTTCTACGCAAGGTGAAATTTTGTCAGTTTCAAATAACCCTCTCCAAGTACTGAGGTTCTTTCCTTTTATTGGAGTAATCTAACAGAATATATATTCCTTCCAGTGTTCCTTTCTAGATATTTGTGCAAATTACCACTAAGAGTATACTTTGTACTATTGTTGATGAAGGGGCTTAAGTTAGTATTATATTGTCAATTGCTTGGAAAGATATAGGTTCTCCTCAGCTTGTGCGACCCACCAAACACATACTAGCTTTTAATAGAAGACCTACTGCACCTTTAGGGATCCTTCCTCACTTACCTATCACCTTAGGAGGGAAAATTGTATGCATTGATGTTATGGTAGTCCAAGGTCCCTTATATTTTAATCTGCTCCTTGGACAAGATTATGTTTATGCCATGAAAGCTGTAGTTTCCATACTCTTTCGAGTGATGCATTTTCCCCATGGTGGGAATATTGTGAACATTGATTAGCTTTCATTTATTAAACCCAATCATCGTACAACTCCTAGTCATCAGACTTCCCCAAATCTCTCCCATGTTCTTGTGGTTCCTTCCCTTCGTTGGCCATGTCTCTCGACTCGAACATCATGAAAAAATTTAGTCATTTGTAAACCAATAGCTTATTCCCATAATGGGGAAGCTTAGGGGGAATGTATCCAATCTTTGGACATCATATTGGAGTTAAGTCACTATTTTATTATGTAAGGGGGGAAACCTACCAAACTATGGTCATCATGCTGGATAAGAACTGATATTGAGCATAGTTCCCTTTCGGTGTCAAGGTCATTGAAAAATGAAACAAGATTCCTTGGGCATAATTTACTCCTCATTTAAAGCTCATTAAAAAATAAAACCTCCATCAAGCATAGTTATTTTTTGTTTCAAGCTTATGTAAAAATGAAACAAGTGCCCACAAGCATAGTTATTTTTTAATTCAATCTTGTGTAAAAATGAAACAGGTCATTGTGAGTAGAGTTCCCTTTTCATGTCAAGCTCGTTAAAAAATGAAATGGATCCTTCCATTGTATCAAGTCTTTGAAATTGAACCATCATTTCCTCTGCTTGTATCACTTGATCATCTTTCTTCCTCTGTCTCTGGTGAACCTTTTCCTAGGAGTAACCCGGAATTTAGTTGGATGAAGTAGAGAGTAAGCAGACGAAACAAAGCTTGGGGTGCATGTCTCCAACCACTTTATATTATGTTGGAGTTAAGCTACTTGACAGTTATAATGGAGGCAAGTAGTAACCACTGGACATGATTTTGGGAAAACATCCTTCAATGGGACTCATTTTGAGCATACTTTCTTTTTAGTTTCAAGCTTGCTAAACCATGAAATGACATATTGAACATAGTTCATATTCTATGTCAAGATCATTAAAAAATGAAGCAAATACCCTGATCATTCTTCCAACTGATCTTCAAGCTTGTTAAAAAAAATAAGATGGTGTTGATCTTATTTTTTACATTTTTTGTGCTTTGGTTAAAAGATGAAAAGTGGTTTGAGCTTACTTTATCGCGTTTTCATGCTCTGTATTCAAACATAAAAAAGTTTATGGGTGCCTTTTATACCCTAGTTGTGCTCATTAAAAACTTAGAGAAAAGGTATCGAGTACACTATTATCGCTTTTTCAGACACGTAAAACCTAACACAACAAAGGAAAATCCCTTGTATTTGTCTTTAATCTCTTTTTAGACTCTCTAAATAAGAAACTATCACGAAGAGAACTTGATTCTTTCATGCTTGTAAAACTATTTGAAAGATTGTCTATCTGGTGATAGTTTACCCCTTTTTCGGACCACTTAGAATCATTTACGAAAAAGGTACACTCTAGCTCATTGCGAGTATAAGAGTTCTCCTAGGTATCAATGTATACTTTATCAGACCTCAGGGACTAAATTTACTAAAAATTCCATCTCCAGAGTCTTCTTAAGCATTTCAGACTCTCTAAACATGAAATGAAAATTGAGTTTACCTTATTTAGACTCGTAAAATTAAGCGATGAAGGACCCTTTTCTGGGAATGAACCCCTTGTTTCTCGGGTTCATAAAACATATGAAGTTGGACTCATCATTTGATGAGCTATACCGAGCA
This sequence comes from Pseudotsuga menziesii, assembly GCA_001517045.1. Taxonomy (NCBI): domain Eukaryota; kingdom Viridiplantae; phylum Streptophyta; class Pinopsida; order Pinales; family Pinaceae; genus Pseudotsuga; species Pseudotsuga menziesii. The sequence continues at coordinate 195,002 of LPNX011186457.1, forward strand.
TTTGTTACCATTTTCTAGCTTTTTAAAAATCAAAGAAGTACTCTTCCATCATGGTGGGGAAATTAAGGGGACTGGGAGACATTTTTCATTTTCGTTAATGGTATATTATAGTCACCCTTGAACATGGAACCTATATACATTTAATTCAAACATTTGGGTATTCATCTTGTCATCGAGTCGATCCACTTTCATGAGTCATTTTACTCCTTTGGTTCAATTAAAAGAATGCATCGTCCTGCCTTCATATTATGTCTAATCTCTGCCTCGTTTTGTCAATACTTTTAAGTCACTTGTCATGCTATTTAATGTTCAGGGGGGGTCTTTACCACAACTTACCTCTGTATTTACCTTAACTTCCTTTGATTCAGTCATATCTAAGTTAGTCCCATGGTTGTTCCATTATCAAAATCACTTTAGTTCCAAGTTTTGTGTCGATTATGGGGTAAACATCATGGCCCTCCTTCGACGAGTCTATTCCCATCGAAATCATATTATCATCCAGGAATTAGTCTTAGAAACCAGTCTAGTACATTGAAGCCTGCATGCCTTAATGGAAGGTTCCCTCACTTTCGATAGTAGGTTTTCATCATTGGCCTCTGATTGAAAGATTCTGTCAATTGTTCGACTTCAACCCATCTATGCACATATGGAGGAATGTACTGAAGTACCTTGGGAATCATTGACATTAATGGTGATTTTCCTCACACTTGTAAATAGTATACATCAATGACCGGTAATCAAGTGGTTTCTACCATGTTCGACATCAGGACATATGTTCACATAGATAGAATCGTACTATTTGGGATTGGATTGAAGACCGTGAGTGGTTAGGTATTCACTTGAATATGTATCTCTCCTTAGGTTGTGTTGAAATATTTTTTGAGTTATTGCATGGATCCACATTGTATCTCTAGTGGCTATGCCCAAATTCGAGTCAAAATGACATAGATCTATAATATATTCTGTATCTATGTCTCGATTTGAGTCTTGTTGATAATGGATCTATGGTGTATTATTGGTAGCCATGACTTGGTCATTATACATGGATCTGCAATATATCGGTTTGCAACCATGATTTGAGTCAAATAGATTGTAACTGGTACTATGTCAAGTCCTCTCTTGCCTCTTTTTCCTCTGATTCCAAATCATATATAGAAAAATATTTCACCTATCACATCCCTCTAGATTCATACTTTGGGGGGCATTCTATTACACCCAAAAATTGGCACCTTACTTAATCCCCTGAAGTTCCCTGGACAAAGCATCTTTTGTAGGAGATTTTTGCTCAATCCTAAGGGATATTACACACTCTGTCTTCTGACATAGAGCATTAGAAATTCCCTACACATTTTCCCCGATGACAAGAAGTGTTTGTAACAACCCTAAAATTCATAAATAAATAAAAAATTATTTACTATATGTACACTTATAAATTCCTAGGTTAATAAATTTATGATACTTCACACTTTTCTTATTGTGACAACAATAAACAAAGACTCTAGTTGAACTGCAAAACTCATATGGCTATGTTTAGTTTTCCATCAACATGTCTCTTTTACGATACTATGTCGATATTTCGTTATGTTTTTAGTTGTTTTTTTTTCCACTGCTACTTTTAAAACTCTGTTGGTTGCACAAATCATAAAAATTGTTTCCATTTTCTAGTTTCTTGGGTCCTACCTATGAGCTAGGAAAGGAAAAAGGCCTCAAGTCTTACTTAGCCTTTAAGGCTAATGCATGAATATTTATTACTCTTTGTGCAGGCGAAAAAGATCAAGGATTCAAGTTTCTCAACTAAGGTGGCAAGGTCCTAGACTAGGATATTCCAACATCCTAATAAAAGGGGTAAAAACAAAACATTATTAAGTTATACCAAAAGGAAAAAAGCACCTAAACTTCCATACTATGCTATAATATGTTTCAAAATTGAATTCATATTGTGATGCATTATACAAAGGTTCATAAGGATCTCGAATGCAATGTTAGTTGACTACACATTTTCGAAGTGGCAGATGGAAATGAAATGTGTACGAGTTGTATATTGAAAGCTCCCACACGCAGGCCATGTGGGTGCATTAACTTATCCAGCTAGTGATCAAAAGGATTAGGGAAAAAATCAAAGGGTTTAATGCTTTTTTCGAAAAAGGTGGAGCTTGACTATGAAGCCTGGTTCTTTTGTTTTTTTGCTCTGTGGAGCTATGCTGGGTTTTGTTGTTTGTTCTGCTATGTAGTTTCTAAGTTATTTTCCAGAGGTGGAGGAGCCGAGTTTCTTGATCCTCATTGGTCTTCCTCCTTTCTTGTACATTCACATGACTTAGATGGTGGTGTTGGTTTCATTTGTGGGAAAAAGAACTCGCAAAACTAAGTAAATATTTCTCCTAAACTTCGTGATGAAAAAAATTCTTAAATAATAAACTGATTTTATATGTTACAATGTTTGACCTCCTAATTTTTAATGTGCAAGAGGTTTACAAGGCCATACTCAACGACTACAAGTTTCATTTGGTTACTGCGCTAATGAGGCTTACAATCGGGTAAGACTTGTTCCTGGCCCTTCGTGGTTTTATGGTCTAAAACATTTGTGGCTTGTTCTGCGTTTTTCTTACGCACCTTCCCTCATTTCAATGGAATTACGGTGATAATTTTTTCTTTGGTAGCCGTGAGGCTGTTTGTAGTTGAGAAAAAAGGGGTAACCCTTCCTTTGTGGAGTTGTATAGGCTATGCCACAACTATTTCTTAGCATAGTTAATTTTGGTTTCTACAATGTATTTTTGAATAGTTACGACTTCGGTTGTTTTTACAGTATTGTAATGTTTATTTTAAAACTTATATGGAACCAGTGAGGACTTGAAATTTAAAAGTACCACTTGTGTTGAGTTCTAGAAATACTGTAACTTGTTTGGATAAACATCTTTGACAGAGGATACTCTGCACATTTTGTAGTAGCTACAAAAACGAAGAAAATATTCTATTTTGATTTCTTCTCGTCTGTCATGTCTGAATTTATAGTTTTATTTTCTTTTTACTTTATAAAAATAATGTGGCTATGAGGCTTTATACTATTTGTGCTTTGTTTTTAGAAAGGGTCATAAGCCACTATCAGTGGTAATTAATGTTACTTAGTTTGAGAAAAGGTTTTTATAGTTTGAAGAGACCGGTGAGGGTATTACAGACTGGATTCCTATCTTGATTTTACAGTTTTGTTGTTTGCAAATAAAGAATAGAATGCAGTCGTGAGGTATTTTCCCTAACATCTTTGGTTTTTAAGAAGGCTCGTAGAGCCTCTGTTAAAAATATATCGATGTTTGTTTTTAATTTATAAAAAGGTTTAGTTTGAGAAATAAATACTAGGTCACACATGATATTGTACCTATCTTTTCATTTTGATGGAAGCCATAAGGCCTTTCTTTGTTTAGAAGTCGTGAAACTTTTATTAGGTTGACTACACTGTTTTAAAAAATGGATTATACAGGTTGTTATAGTTAAGGGTAAAAAGGAAAATAAGCTCTAAAGGCTATTAAGATTTTTCCTCTGTGTATTTTAATTGCAGATGATAATATCAAAACAACTTTCAGCTGGTAACCCATGCTGTCTCCTGTTGATAATCTCGATTTGATATTAAGTTGTAGGATTGAGTCAATCAAGCATTATACGATACCTCATATTAAAAGAAAATATCTTAACTGTACTTAATCTTTAAACTTGGTTTTTATTTTTGTTTAAAGATTGAGATTTAATTACCCTAATTGTAATTAGGGTTTTGGTTTAAGAGGCCAAACTCGGCTAGATTAGAGAATATACGTACATATTAAAATATTATTCTATATACGGCTATAGGCCTAAACTTCATGGTTTTAAGTAAGGGTTTTTTTTCATTGCTTCAAAGTTTATTTTGATAAGAGTTATATATATATATATATATATATATATACACACACACACACACACACACATTATGTGTACATATTTAATACTTTATATTGATTAATGAAATCACTATTTATTAATAAGGGAAATACACGTATATAGGTTTGTGGAAACTCTCTAACAAGTTTAATCTTATTATAATTAGCCAGTTTATCATAGTTTTCTAAAGGGTTTTCCTAGCCCTTATTGGATGCCTCTGTTGACTTCTTTTAAGATTTAGACTAACCAAATAATACATGAAAAAGGGGAAAAATATCCATTACAAGGTATACTTAACACCATAACTATAACAGTAAATTCAAACTCTAACTTTGAATAAACAAAATTATAATTTTATTTTCTTAAAACAATTTTCAGACAGCTTTCAAGTATAGAGATCATAACATATCCAATTATTCTACTTTCAGCAACTAAGCATACTTCCAAATAAAGTACAGACTTAGAATTTAAATAACAGTTAGAACCTGAATAATATGCAGAAGGGGACAAACACCCAAAGGAGTCTATTCCACCCAACCTTTTCCTGAAGCACCCAAAGCTACTTGCTTAGGACACCCGAGCCTATTCACTAAACCTCTAGGATGAATATCACTGAATAACAACCCACACAACAACTTGCTACTACTTATTACTCGGTAGCAGACGTAAGTTCGCAATTCCACTTTAGTTATCCCCTCATCAAAATCCTTATGTGCCCGACTTTTTCATTTTGTAGCAATCACAAAGTACATTCTCTCCAAAACAGAATGAGTGATAAGTCTCCTTCTCAATTCAATGGTATTTATAAGATTTCCTAGGTCTTTGGGTCAATTTTGGAATTAAATGACCCACTAGCTCAGCTCCCCCTCTCAGGGAACATGCCCACAATTTTAGGGATTATGCTTCCTGCAATAAATAGAAAGTGAAATGCTAGTGTTTCCACTTCTCAACCAGCCTTCTACAACTGCTCTTTCCTCCTAGTGGGTCGGTGAACACTCATTCAACAGTCTCCTTTCAATAGGTGTCTCTTCTATTTAATTATTATTATAAATAATTCTTCAATTACAGACATCCTTGACCAACGTGGTCATAAAAATTTACAATAAATTTAGCATAATATTTTCAGAAATAAATAATAAATATTTTTTTTAGTACTAGGTGTGTTACAAACACCCCCCCTTAAGCTCAGCATCTCCCTCGATGTTGCTTAAGTTTATTCTGAATCCTCTTGGAACAGAGCTGGATATGCCACCTGAATATCACTCTCCAATTCCAAGGTTTCTTCATCTTGAATAAGATGTTTCCATTGCACCTTTACCTTTCCAATGGTGCAATTCTAGAGAAAAAATTCCCTCTTGTCAATAATACAGTTCAGTTCCACCTGAAGATATCATTTGGTTTCTACCTGAATCACATTCCAGTCAATCACATGAATATCATCATGTACATACTTTTTCAAAATAGAAATATGAAATACATTATGTATTCTAAGATTAGGTGGAAAAGCTAACTGATATGCTACTGGCCCCACTCTTGCTAATATTTTGAATGGTCCGCAATACCTAGTTACTAATTTAGCACAGCTCCCTAGTTTAAAGGAGCTCTTTCTGGGATTTACATTAACAAATACATGCTCACCTTCATGGACTTCCTTCGGAGTTTTTTTAAGGTCGACATTACTCTTTTTTCTGTCATGAGCAGTTTTCAAATTACTTTGTACTTGTTTCATTATTAGTTCCAGTTCTTTTAACAAGTCATGTCCTAACATTAATATGTATACTGGATTACTCCATGTAATCGGATTGTTACACTTTCTACCATATAATATTTCAAAAGGACCAAGCTTTGTTGAAGCTTGATAATGGTTATTATATGCAAATTCAACTAAGTGAAAATAATCTTCCCACTTCTTGGGATAATCTCTAACATACAATCGTAACATGTCTTCTAGTACTTAATTGACACTTTCTGTTTGTCCATCCATTTGGGGATTATAAGCAATTCTGAAATTCAATTTAGTATCTAGTCCTTTAAATAAAGATTTCCAAAAATTACAAGTAAACTTAGGATCTCTATCTAAAATTATAACCTTCGGAATTCCATGCAAATGAAATACTTCTTTCATGAAAATGACAACAACGTTATCAACTTTATGAGTTGTTTTAACAGGTATAAAGTGTGCTGCCTTACTTAGTTTATCCACAACTACCATTATTGAATCATTTTGTTTCTATTTTTTAGGTAATCCAGTTATAAAATCAATACTGATGACTTCCCATTTCCAATTTGGAATTGGTAATGGTTGTAAAAGACCTGTTGGGTGTTGATGTTCAGCTTTAACTTGCTGACATTCTATACACCTAGCTATAAATTCAGCAACTTTTTTTTCATATTAGGCCAAAAATATTCTTTTCTTGGCATTGTTATCATCTTTTGATACCCTAGATGTCCATAATACGGACGTTTGTGTATTTCATTAAAAATTCGTAGTTTAACTTCTAGTATGTTAGGCACATACAGTTTGTTTTTATACAGTATTAAGCCTCTTTCATTTAAAATCAAATATGTCTTTATGTTTTCAGATACATTCTGAGTTACTTTTTCTTTTAAACTTTGGTATTATGTGTCCAGTTTTATTCCTTTCTCCAATTTATCCTCTAATTCGGTTTTATAGCTGCTAATGGAAGCTACAAAACTTGTTATTGCATTTCTACTTAAGGCATCAACCACTTTATTTTATTTTCCTTTAATGTGTTTGATTTCAAAATCATACTCGCTAAGGAAAGCTAACCATCTAGCTTTCCTTGTGTATAGATTTTGTTGATCAAACATATATTTTAGACTTATGTTATCAGACATTAGAAAAAATTGTTTACCTATTAGATGATGGCGCCACATTTTTAAAGCATGGATTATGGAAACCAACTCTAGGTCATAAGTTGCGTAATTATTTTCTTGTGTTTTTAACTTCCTCAATTCATACGCAATTACATGACCTTCTTGTGTCAATACTCCACCCAAACCTTCGTTGCATGCATCAGTGCATACGACAAAATCTTTGTCTGGATCTACTATTTTTAGAATGGGTGCAGTGGTTAATAATCCTTTTAATTTATTAAAAATTTCTTTGCATTTTTTATCCCATACAAATTTCTTACCCTTTTTCTGTAATGATGCTATAGGATTTACAATTTTCAAAAATCCTTCTATAAATTTTCTATATTAATTTAGTTATTCCCATAAAGGATCATACAATAGATACGTCCTTGGGAACAGACCAATCAATTATTTTTTTTATTTTATCTGGGTCTACCGATATCCCTTCTTCGGATATTACATGCCCTAGATATTGTATCTTATCTTTATAAAATTCACATTTACTGAACTTAGCATATAGTTGATGTTCTCTTAATACTTGTAGTATTATCTGCAAGTGTTCGTCATGTTCTTCTTTCCTTTTAGAATAAATTAATATGTCATCTATAAATATGACTACAAATTTGTCTAAGTATTTACTTAGAACATTGTTCATTAAGCACATGAAAGTTGCTAGAGCGTTAGTTAGTTGAAAGGGCATAACCACAAAGTCATAGTGCTCATATCCAAGTCTGAAAGCAGTCTTAAAGATATCTTCATCTTTAATTCTGACTTGATGATATCCATATCTCAAGTCTATTTTTGAAAATATCATTGTTTCGTGTATCTGATCAAACAAATCATCAATGCAGGGAAGAGGATACCTACTTTTAATTGTCATTTTATTCAGTTGACAGTAGTCTATACATAGACATAATGTACCATCTTTCTTCTTAACGAAAAGGACCAGCGCTCCCCAAGGGGATACACTTGGTCTTACATGGTTTTTTTCTATTAGTTCTTCTAATTGTAATTTTAATTCATTCAGTTCCAAGATTTCCATTCGATAAGGAGCCTTCAAATTAGGTACCGCTCCTGGTACTGATTCGATTGTAAAATCCAGATCTCTCTTTGGAGGTAATCCTGGAATTTATTCCGGAAAGACATCCAAGATATATTGTAGGATTGTAATATCATCGAATCCTGGCTTAACTACTTTATCAAATTGTTCACTATTTATTATGTGTATAGCAAAGACTTTGCAGCCTTTTCTTATAGCCTTTTTCATAAGTAACGCTCATATTTGTCTAATAACATATGATTCAGTTCCAAAATTATTTCATTATCTATTTCTATAGTTTGTATTTCATCTTTTAACTCCTTAATTGTTTGTAGTAACTATAAAGGTGGATTATTCAGTTATACATAAATGTTGTCTGGATTATTGTGTTGAGATCCATTTTTAGTATATGCTTCAACTACTTCCATTTTCCTGCAAAACAAATTTCATATTTCTGTACATAAATAAATGTAAAACAAAATCAGTATATTTGTTTTCTTGTTCCTATGCAGGTGAGCTAATCAGGCCTAGAGTTGGAAACTCGCTCTAATACCACATGTAACAACCCTAAAATTCATAAATAAATACAAAAAAAATTATTTACCATATCTACACTTATAAATTCCTAGGTTAATAAATTTATGATATGTTATACTTCACACTTTTCTTGTTGTGATAACAATAACCAAAGACTTTAGTTGAACTATAAAACTCATATAGCTATGTTTAGTTTTTCGTCAACATGTCTCTTTTAAGATACTATGTCGATATTTCGTTATGTTTCTGGTTGTTATTAGTTTGTTGCCACTGCTACTTTTAAAACTCTGTTGGTTTCAAAAATCGTAAAAAACTATTTTTGTTTTACAATTTTTTGGGTCCTACCTATGAGCTAGGAAAGGAAAAACTCCTCAAGTCATACTTAGCCTTTAAGGCTAATGCTTGAAACTTTATTACTCTTTGTGCAGGTGAACAAGATCAAGGATTCAAGTTTCTTAACTAAGGTGGCAAGGTCCTAGACTAGGATATTCCAACATCCTAATCAAAGGGGTCAAAACAACACCTTCTTAAGTTATACCAAAAGGAAAAACACGCCTAAACTTCCATACTATGTTATGATATGTTTCAAAATCGAATTCATATTGTGATGCATTATAGAAAGGTGCAGAAGGCTCTCGAATGCAATGTAGTTTGACTACATGTTGTCGAAGTGACAGTTGGAAAAGAAAAGTGTGCGAGCTGTATATTGAAATCTCCCACACGTAGGCCATGTGGGTGTCTTAACTTCCCTAGCTGGCTATTATAGCAGATTTCACCACTCCAGGTGAATCACACTTTGTATGGCCTTCCCCTGTCCCACTGCAGACTCCTTAGACCCATGGACCATTTTTTGTCCTTTGATGTTTCCTTGATCATCCCTAAAAACACATGAAAAATGATACACGCAACTTTTTAACCTATAAGCGCATATATACTCGGGTTTGACCACTAAAACCGTGTACATTGGGATGTGTGCATAATCCAAATCCTTTTGGAGTTTTCCTTGACATGGATCCGACTCATTTGACTCCTGGCCTTCCATATGCCTTGCGATTGCTCAGATTCGACCTTTCATTATCCCTTTGAAAGCTATATAAGGAACCCCTTGGTACATTGAAGGAAAGAAGAGAGAATTGAGAGAAAAGAAACTGAATCCCCCACTTGGGCCTCCACCACTTCAATCCTCCATCTCTCGATAGCAAGCTCACAAGCAAAAGGCAAGCTTGGGAAGAACACAAAAGTGCTCCAAGGGACAAAGGGATGCAAACTCAAGCATAAGTTCCGTCAATAATGGACTATAATTTCTTTGCTCTCAATTCTCTCTTCTTGCCTTCAATGTACCAAGGGGTTCCTTATATAGCTTTCAAATGGATAATGAAAGGTCGAATCCAAGTGATCTCAAGGCATAGGGAAGGCCAGGAGTCAAATGAGTCGAATCCATGTCAAGGAAAACTCCAAAAGGATTTGGATTATGCACACATCCCGATGTACGCGGTTTCAGTGGTCAAACCTGCATATATACGCGCTTATAGGTTAAAAAGTCACATGTATCATTTTTCATGTGTTTTTAGGGATGATCAAGGAAACATCAAAGGACAAAAAATGGTCCATGGGGTCTAAGGAGTCTGCAGCAGGATAGGGGAAGGCCATACAAAGTGTGATTCACTTGGAGTGGTGAAATCTGCTATAACAAATGCCCCCTAATGTGTCAGGTCTGAGGGGTTATACGATGGCCGAAATACATTACAATTCCATCCCAGAAGTGGAGTGATGAAGGATCCCAAATGGAAGACCAGCCACCCAATCAGCATAGTACAATAATACAACTCTGCACATAACTACAAGTACATATAGCAGTCCTGGATACATAAGAGTACAATGTCCATGAATAGGCATGAAACATGATATCACATATGTGGTAATCGCCACGTACAATATACATAGATTAGAATCTCCATGATGAAGATATACAAAGGACCATGATCTCCAAAATGGCTGAAGATATATAATAGATCAAGATCTCCATAGTGGCTGGAAATGTCTAACATATACTGGAATCAAGTCACGAGAGCTGAAATCTCATGAACATTGGCACGATCAAGGAGGTAGCATATAAGAGATGCCACCAATCTGGAAAGTATTCTACACAAATTTCTACGAGTACATGTCCTACTATGCGAATAGAGGTGTCGAGGTCGAACATAGTATTCCATCATCTGATTACCGATCCTTAATGTATACCGTTAACAAAAGCGAGATCACCCACCAATGATGAAAATGGGAATCAAGGTACTAGAGTGCAAACTAACAAGTGTGACTAAATGTGTTGAGGTCGAACACTTGAGAGGATCCATTGATTAGGGGACATTGATGTATTCCCAAGAACTGTCAATGGCGAGAGAACCTGCCACTGATGACTGCAAGTCTCAAGGAACTCAAAATGAATCTAGATTCCAATCCCAGAATAAATGATCTAAAGTCGATGGGATGAAATCCGCTAGAAGGAGGGCATTAATAAATCCCCCATCATCCAACACAAGGTACTCAGCAAAGCTGTATAATGTGGAAGGACTCGATCATAAGGTGCACGAACCAGTAACTGTACCAGGAATGGCCGACATGCAAAGTCAAGATAACTGTGGAATGGCCAAGTCAAGTTTCAACTTCCTTCAAACAAGAGCATAACAGTGTATGGTGACTGAATGAAGGCATCATAGACTCAATATACAAACTGGGACATCTCTGCGACACAGGAGGCATCGACAGAGGCTCCATAGGGACTGGAAGCTTAACCAGTCGGTGGAGATAAACTCAGATAAACGAGTACAGCTCCTAAAGTCAAACTATAACCCAACCAATGGATGTGATATACAGTGCTCTGTTCAAAGGTGACACGACTCCACAGCTGCCAGAGATAATATCTTTCCTTGTCTGGATTTTTGGTTTTTTTATTTTTTTTGGACTTTTTCAGTTATTTAAAAAGCTTGAAATAAGAATAAAATAGCTTTATAGTTACAAACTAGGAGGAGATGAGTGTCATAAGGGAAAACAAACTAGTTCCAAGTAGTGGAACATACCTATGCTCAATGCAAGGATACATGTGTAGGATATCGACACTCGGGGGAAAATCCCCTCCCGGTAAAAAGGGAATCAAGCTGTGAAGGATATAAAAAATGGCTTTGCATGGCTAGACATGAGACAAGCTCTGGCTATATGGATGAAACGCAATGTCAGGGGAGGCAGCATAAAGCTCAATAAGGCAGGAAAAGCTCATGATAATGCATTCACAACTTGACATAAGGGAGTCTTGAGGGAAATAGGCCAGCATAAGATCAAGAAGAGTATGAGGCTCTTGCGAAATATCATGGCAGTACTATACAATGGAATCCCACACCCTAAAGGAGAAAATGTGAGCATGGGCACCAAATGCAAATAAGGCACTAACTAGGGTACCCATGTAAGGTGAAGCTCTACCACTCACATCATGCCACTTCTAAAGCAGGAAGAAGGTTTCGTGACATAATAGAGTGGGTTCGTACCTAAGGTCGTGATGAAATGGTCATAAGGTCATGCAAAATGCAAACGGTGATGAAACCTAACCTATATGCCAGTTTAGACATGATATTTGAGATCAGCACAAATGGGTTAATCCAAAGGCTAAAACGGCACTAAAAAAGGTCTTCTACATCACAAATTATGTCAAAAACGGTCCAAAATGGTTAGAAAATGTCGAAACTATAGAAAAGGGGGTAAAAATTTTCAAATATTTGAAAATTTTCTATACATAGTAAAAAATATAAATCGTTTGAAACTTTTACCCATTTGAGCTCTGATTTTCAACAACAAATTCCAGGAGATCCAGCCGGTAGAATTCACAACCGTTTCTTCCAGGTATTTACTCATGCTCTCCTCTTGCATTTTGATATAATTTTTATGAATTTTCATGGTCTAATCAGGTTTCTAGGCCAACCCAAGATGAGCGCTGCGTCCCACACGAAAATCGAGGTTTTTTCCGCGTATAGGGCTGGATATACGCAGAAAACGGCCTCAAACCCGAAAACAGAGGGGAAGAGGAGATGACATCACGGGTGTGGATGTGGAGCGAATGCTCTAGAGCATTCATACCAACTTTGTGAGACTAACTCATAGAGTTCCCATGGCACAAGTTGAGGACTTGCCTGAGGCCATGCAGCGGCAGGTGGTGGGTGTACCACGCGCATGGGTGCATTTATTTCGACGGCTAGCTAGAGCCGTAGTGATGTTCCATGATCACAACCCTCCTCCTCCTCCACAGGA